>JALIZH010024843.1:0-22561 GCA_030522465.1 Rhipicephalus appendiculatus | reverse complement strand
GAGCGATCAGTGTTTACTGCTAGACTGTGGTATTTGAGTCGTAAGAGCCATTGCTCGGTTGCATCAAGGACAGGAAGTGCGCGGGGCAATATTCCAGCCTACTTAACGCCTGCTCTGCTTATGCAGTAGAATGGAAAGTTGGGCAAGTTGGAAAGTTGGTGGGCAAGTTGGAAAGCTTTCATGATATATGCAGCGCTAAAAACGAGGGAACCAGGGAACAATAGTGCACAGAACGAGCGCTGCTCGTTCTGTGCACTATTGTTCCTTGGTCTTCGTTTTTAGCGCTGCATATATAATGAATGCTCTGCTTATGCGTTTGACGATACTTTGAAATATGAAGGAATTATGGAGATGAACGTGATGTTGTATGAAAATTATAGGTTGGTGAGATATTCTCTGTTAATTATGTCTTAAACATGCATCATCAAGCAAATATAAGTTACTCTATAATTATGTTTCGCTATGCAACTTTCGGTAACTTTCGGAATGGATGATGAATGGATGAATACGCATGATGATGTACTTACTCCATGATGCGTTCGTGTGCTGCCACTTTAGTGTTATGAGGCAACTTACCAAATTACGTATTGCAGTTATCAGCGTACCACTGTGATTGTGGCGTGATTAAGTTAAAATTAGAACTATGCTGCGTAGACCAGGGCTAACTGCAGTAGTCATTGTGATCACCCATAAAATAGTAATAACATGATTTCTAAAAAATTAGTTAAGCTGGCGTTTTACTCTTATTTGAGTGCTTTTGCCCGTAATCGCTGCAAATGGTGAACAACGTAACACAAAACTGACGACGGAATAAGTGTTCGGAAACACCACATATCCTTTACTCTTTCACCAGGCGTGGACATCGTGCTCAACTCGCTGGCGGAAGACAAGCTCCAGGCCAGTGTTCGCTGCCTCGCAACCCACGGCCGTTTCCTTGAGATAGGAAAAGTCGACTTGGCCAACGACTCGCCTTTGAAAATGTCTGTGTTCCTGAAAGGCGTCACCTTCCAGGGAGTGTTGGTGGAGCTTCTTCATGGCAATGACGTCATTGCTGCCGAAGAAAGGCGTCGCGTGTCGGAGTACATTCGTGCAGGCATCGAATCGGGAGCCGTGAGGCCACTCGACTCCGCGCTGTATCCGCGTGACCGGGCCGAGGACGCATTCCGGTTTATGGCCTCAGGAAAGCACATGGGAAAAATAGTGCTAGAGGTGAGAGCGTTCTCAAATTTGAGCCGCTTCATTTACGCATATTCCTTCGTGTGGCGCATTCTTTACGAACTGCGTCATATTTACTAGAGAAATTCTTGCCGGTTTAATACAGGAGATACGGTGATATATCAAACGTCAGAAGTTCTGAATCTTATTCATCTTGACATGCGCTGCCAGGTATACCACGGACCGGAAAAAAAATGAAAAAAAAACGAAAGACAGCACAGTGTGATGCGCAAACTAACAGCTTACTGTATTTCTATCAGGGACAGGCGTATGTACATACTCTAAAAAGAAAGGAGAAACGCATGTAAGTGCAATTTGATGTTTCAAGAATCAAAAGTATTGCCATGCCTTACGAATCAGATAGAGAGCAGATCACCGGGGCGTTTCATGTGCACAAGGGCGAGGGCTGAGTCAGCACGGCCTCAATTGGCACCATGTCAAAAAGAAATTAACTTTCTTTAGGCAACAATGTTAACACACGCGTAACACACGACACGTGTCGATGGCGCTGCTTGACTCTGTGGCTGTTATACCTTGTATCATTATCGCCTACTGTTTTCATTACTATATTTCTCCTTCCTTTATGTTCCTCCTGTATTTTTCGAGCCTGTACATAGGTCTTTCCAAGCTCGAAATGAAGTAAGTTGTTAGGTTGTGCATCAATCCGTGTTGTATCTCGTTTTCTTAGGTCCGGGTCATACCTCGTAGCGCATCAAAATTATGAAGACGTACCAACGAAGCCCCGTTGCAGCATTATTTTCAGTCCCTAATTATTTCCTCTCCAAGCACCAAAAAGCTGCACGGGCTCCCGAATTTTTGTTATTTTTGTGGCGTTCAATTAGAAGCGATATTATTAAAATCTACTTCTGGTCTATGAACACTGAGTTTGACTGCAACAGCCTAGACAGCTGGCACCCATCTGCGCACGTGGCTTCATAACGTCCTAATAATTTCACCGTGATTGACATGCAATTCAGCTGGAAAGACCAAAAGAGTTTGCATGAGCATTGCATGGAAAAGTTACGATTTCTGAGGTCAATTGCAGTTGAATGGGAGAAAAAATTAAGCGTGTGACTCGAATATTAACAAAGTTGCCTTTATGATTTGACATAGCTTCTCGCGTAATGCTGCATCAAAGGCGTCACAATTCTTTGGGTGACAAGGATAGGTTCTATATCGAAGTTTAACAAGACGCAAATGTTCAAGTTGCAAACTTGTTTCTAATAGAGCCCAGCACATCAAGCAAATCTGGAGTGCAATATCAAGATATTCACTTATTAACATATTGACGTAGTACCGTATCACACTTGCCTCATGAAAAGCTTCGCTTTGTAAACATTCCTACTCAAGTATGCCCAAGTAAACGTCATCGTCTTCATAAATAAGAGGATGGGCGCGCTTGTTTTGAAGGCATCGCTACCTTTCCGAAAAAAAATAGTTTTAAACCGAAAACTTACGGACATGTTTTATCTTGTAAACCTTGTTTATGACGCTTAAGATGCAATGGTTATATAAACTATAAGAAAACTATAACTACAATAAAATAGGTTTTTTACTAAATCAAATGTGTGGAAAAGTTCGTTTTACGACAAAAGTCATAACGAAAAAGCAGATGGCGTAAATAAAGAAAGTAACTTAGTAGTGGGCGCAAGCGCCTGTTCTATGAACTAAGCAGGGGTCGGCAACCTTTTGAGGCGGACGGCCAAGTTGCATGGAGCCGACACAGTGGTGGGCGGCACGGCAAATGGAAGGGGGGTGGCTTGCACACGATATTTCCTATTCCATAATTACAGAACTGGATTCGAATTCATGCTTATTTTCAGCACGCATATTACGAAGGCAGTGGCGTAGCCAAGGGGGGTGGGTGGGGGGGGGGGTTCAAACTTTCCCCGAAATTTTTCAATTTTGCTTGCGTATATATGCACGCACACATTCAAACGCACGCACGAACATACATGTATGGTTGAACCCCCCCCCCCCCCCCGAAAAAAACTTTCTGGCTATTCCCCTGTTACAAGGTTCCAATGAAGCGTAGGTTACAAGCGGAAATCTCATTTTAGGTCAGAAGTGCTATCTCAGACTTCAGATAGAAAGTGATAAAAGAAGAAGAGGGGAGTTTGACGTCATGCCGGGGGGCCGCACCATACTGCCTCGCGGGGCGCAGGCTGCCCGACCCCTGAACTAAAGTAACTGCAACATTTGAGAACGCAATTCCAGTTACCATAAAAACTCTAAAATTATTACATACTGTTTAACAGTGCGCTATGTTGGGCCAGCTGATGCATCGTTACTTGAAAGACGTGGCGCAAGTTGTGAGCTGGCGTTCTTTCTGTCTCTTCTTGGTTCTTCTCAATGTTAACCTTGTGCCGCGTCTTGAAATTACACACTGTCTATTCAGTTTCCAAACAAATGTACACAGTGTAAAAATTGCTATCTGTTTTAATTTGCTGTAGTTCATTGGACAGGTGGGTGTAGAGATATTTCGCAGATAAAGTTTCATGCGTTAATACTATTTACAAGTTGTCTATTTTCGCGTCTCTGCAGAATCTAAACAAAAAAAAATCGGGTGATGAGAAAAATAGGCTGACGGATTTCCAAGAGAATCACCAGGGAATAAAACACAATTATTATGTCCAAAATACATCGTACTGTTATGTATGGCGCTCTTCGGAAGCTACACGTGCTTCCTTGTATTCGAGAAGGAGCACAAATTTTTATTGCTTTGCGGTTTCTATGACATAACTTAATTTTCACTGTTATAAAGCTCGAATAAACGAGTTGATTGGCCTAAAATATGCAATGTTTAATATTACCAGAACGGTAAGCCACCCCATCGCCCCCTAGTGGAAAGTTAGTTTAAATTCGAGAGCATCTGATATTAATGGGAAACTCCGGCGATTCTTCGTTGTTCACCGATTTAAGTCAACTTTTCAACATATGTTCGTTTTGTTATACCGGTAATAAGTGTCAAACTATATCCGATTACAGTTCACTTAGTTTTTCTGAAAACGTACTTAAAAGATTGGTAGCCACTAACAAAATCATGCCTTCAACTGCTGGCCTCCGCGTATTGGTGACGTTGTTAGACATCGTGGCTCGCCAACTCTCCCGTGTCATCAAGCAGACGAAGTGAGGGGAAAAACAAAGCTTGCTCTTTTTCGTTTCGGTAAAAGTGCTGAGAAGGTTGGAGCAACAGGAAGGATGAAGGCCAGGACGGTCTGCTGTCACTCGTTTCCCTCCAACAACGTTGTTCCGGAGAAGCAGATGTGTTCTCTTCAGCGCGTCAACTCGTACCCCGGCCAAACTGATTTGCTCTGTGTTTACATGGCGATGACGCGTTCTATGATTTCATTGTAGACGTTATACGAAGGAGCCTCCTGTTTCGGTTTCGACACATCGTTTGTTGCTGATTTAAAATTACTCTCGAGTGTCTAAGCAAATTGATACACTATAACAGTATGAAGAGTGTCAGTACAATTTGAAAAACGGTAATATCTTAATATGTTCAAAAATGTGCTCTAGTTTCCTTAAAAGCGCTTCTCTTTATTTTTCTAGCTTATAACAACAAAGTGTCATGTAATGATATCCGCGTGCAGCGATATTTCCCTTGAGTTCAGGCGTATTAGTGCAGTGGAAGCTTTGAATTTCTGCGCATGACAGGTGGGACCGTCCTATTCCCCGACATGTTGTCATGTGATTTCCCTAGTGCACATGCTCCATTCTCTATGGAAGAGATAGAAACCGCAACGACATCTGTAGGCGTTCCTCAACACGAGGGCCCGTTGAAATCACGTAAAGGGATCTGCGTCACCTAGGCCCAGCAGCACGACGACAACTGTTAAACCTATTTAATCGGTCATGGGAAAGATGACGTCGTACCTCAAGAATGGAAGCGCAGCCGTCTGGTGCCACTGCTAAAAGCACGAAAATCACCTTTGTTGTTGACATCATACCGGCCTTATAGCTCTTTCCAGCTGTGTTGGGTTGGGAAACTCATGGAGCGAATGATATCCATGCGCCTGGAATGGTTCCTTGAACGACACAACGTTTACCGCGATTCCATGGCTGGATTTCGACGAGGCCGTTCATCGATTGACAACGTCATCGATCTGGGGTGCCATCAGTCGAGCAGCAGAAATCCAGGAAACGACTAGCAGTTGCACTATTTCTTGATGTGAAAGGCGCTTATGACAACGTTTCCCATCAAGCTATATTAGACACGCTTCTATTAATTGAACTTCCGACGGCGGAATATTTCGATGGATCAAAATTTACCTAACACGATGATCATTTTTTCTAGACACTGAAGATGGCATGACCTCCGGACAACTACACGTGCCGTGGCGTCCCACAAGGCGTGGGACGCCACGGCACGTGGGACACCACGGCACCACGCCACGGCACAATCGCTCCCGGAAAGAGTCAGCGTTTCAATATATGCTTATGGCATCTGCATCTGGGCATCAGCAGTGACACGCCTACATGTTCGTGCAACGGATACAGAGGGCAGCGTCACAAGCATATGACAATCTTCGTAGGCAAGGCCTAGCAATCTCAACGAAAAATGTGTGCTGGTGGCCTTCACGCGAAAAGCGATGACCATTTACGCAATACGCATTAGTGGCCTAGCCTATCTCTTACAAGCGAAGTCAATGTTTCTTAGGTGTCATTGTGGACCGAGACCTCTCCTGGAGCCCTCACGCTTCTTACTTGAAAACGAAAACTCTTATCTATTGTCCACGTCCTGAAATTGATCACCGCAAAACGATGGCGTCCATCATTGACTTCCAGGCTACAACCACACAAAGCACTTTTTATTGGACTACTGCGCATAGCTCTGCTGTGCTTTCTAAATCTTGCATGTCATATATTCGAGCACTTCAAATCGTGCAAGGCACAGTCACTACGTGTTTGCCTCGGCCTACCACGTAGCACCTCAACAGTTGGAACGTTCATACTGGCTCGGGACAATCCGGTCACGACCAACGTCACAACCGACGCGCTGAGGGCGCCATATTATCAGGATGGTGCCGAGCCATCTGCCGTACCTTCCAGAACAACGAACCACAGGCGTCGTTCTCCAACGTCGCCAGCTCGCACCGCGCTTTTGCTACCATCGGGTTTCACAATCTCGGCGCATTCGCCACCCGCCCTGTGGTGCTTACATCAATCTGAAGCGCGCCTTTTCCATACCAGGAAAAAGACAGAAGAAAGCTTTCTACGTTCGGCATTGAAACAACCAGCTCTGGACTGTTTGCACACTTACTATGCTGACAGAACTCACGTATACACGGATGACTCTACCACAAAGACCAGCTCCACCTGCGCCACCGTCACTGATTACGGCACATCAACCTGCACAGACAAGTTTCTAACGTGATAACATCGACTGGTTCGGAGTTTGTTGCCCTGCAAGGTTCCATCAGTCATATCAAGGAACAACCAGCTAATCGATGGGCAGTATTCTGCGACTCGAAGGTGGCTCTTACGATGTCTTTCGTCGGCACTCCGTCGCGGATCCTACGAACAACTTAGTGGGATACACGAGAAATCCTTCACCATGAGATTGAACAATGGCACAACGTTGTGTTTCAGTGGATACCAAGTCATTGTGGTTATCTCCGGCAACGACCTCGCCGATGAAGCTGCCAGAGGAGCACGCGGAGAAACAAACCTTGTTTCCCTAGGCGTACGCACGGAGGGAGGGGGGTGAGGGGGCGCCCCTGGCCCTAGTTGCTTAAAAGGGGGGTGAAAATTCAGCCCCATACCATACATTGACATAATAGGGAGGGGGGCGCTGCCACTCGGGGGAGGGGCGCGAAGTCAGCCCCATACATTGCCATTGTATGGAGGGGGGGGGGGGCGCTGCGACGAACCTGCGCCCCTCCTGAATGGGGAACCCTGCGCACGCCTATGCTTGTTTCTATACATTTTATCGAAGGATTGACGTGGCTCGATACAAGCTGGCGCAGAACCTGGCAGTTGAGAAGTGGCAAACATCACAGTTCACAGACCATCGGTTATATTTTCTCGACCCATCTCTACGCCTGCGGCTTCCACCTGGTCTCTCTCGGGAGGAAGATACAGTGTTGCGCCGTCTGCGTCTGGGTGGAACATTCACTAACGCCTACTCATTTAAGATTGAGATGACTGACTAACGGCGAGTGCAACGACTGCGCCGTCGACGAAACTATTGAAAGCGCATTTTGTGCTACTGCCAGCCTTATTCAAACCATACTGCTTTAGAACACCTGGACGGAGGCGCCTTCACTGTCGCTAAGATATTGGGAGCCATGGGGCTGCCCACACAGTTCCGAAGGGCAACGAAAGCACTGTTGCGTTTCCTCAAGGGTACTGGAGTGATTCGCCGTTTATGACACGCAACGCGGAACTTCCACGTAGGCTTGAAACAGTGGCTTTTCTCTCCTCTTCTCCAATCTTCCATTCACCCTCCCCTCTCGCCCTAGTGCAGGGCAGCCTACCGGGCTCAGTCCATATTAAACTCCCTGCCTTTCTTCTATTCATACTCTCTCTCTCTTCTTGTATCCCCGTGTCCGCCACGGTAGTGTAGGGGTTACGGTGCTTGGCTGCTGATACCGAAGGTCCTGGGTTCGATCCCGGCCGCCGTGGTCAAAGTTTTGATGCAGACCAAATGCTAGAGGCCCATGTTCTGTGTGATGACAGGGTACGTCAAACAACACCATATGGTCAAAATTTTCAGAGCCCTCCAGTATGTCGTCCCGTATTATCATGTTTCGGGAACGCAAAATACCAACAAATATTATTTTAATTCTGGTTTTGGGTGCGTAAATGTTCGCAAAATGCTTGTAATTCTTGAACATTATTTTTGTTTCCTAATTCGCCTTCTATGAGGCGGCGCCCGAAGAATGCAAGCAAGGACAACAATAATTTTCAAAACTCTCTTGGTTGGAAGTGGGGGGTGACATGCTTTAGCGGCCATAATTGTACTCCATGATTCCTATTTTAGCATTCTATAGCACCCGTTATCACGTGTGTACTCGGGAGCCAATTTTTGCAAGTGCAATTAGAGGAGATTTGAGCCTTTTAAACTAAATAAAACTTCCAAAACATGCAGATCCAGCCGGAAGAAACGCTGCGGAAATGTGCAGCGCTCACTCCACCAATCGTTGAGGCGACAGCACGCACCTGGTTCTACGAGCACAAGTCATATGTTATTACCGGTGGTCTGGGCGGCTGCGGCCTTGAGCTGGCCGAGTGGATGGTGAACCGCGGATGTCGGAAGCTTCTCCTCACGACCCGTTCAGGCGTGCGCACCGGGTACCAGAGGCTTTGTCTTCATCGATTCCAAAGGGCTGGAGCCATGGTCAATGTAAGGCAGATCGACGCCTCTGAAAAGGGCGGTGCTCGAAGGGTGATTGAAGAAGCTACAGCCATGGGTCCCATAGGAGGCATATTTATTCTGGCAGTTGTAAGTAATCATATCTTATTGTGTACAGGCAATTTTTGTTCGCGACGAGCGAACACCGCCAGTGTCATATGTCTGTTATTCTTGAGTGTTCCAATGCTTGGCTTTCACTCAAGAATAGGAAATGCAGAGTGCCAATCATCCTGATAACACAGCAGAACATGCTGAGTGCAATGGACGACACTGTAAGAAGGAAAGCAGCAAATTACGAACGCTACTTCAACCTAAAGTTCATACTAAAAAAATGAAGTGTATTACTATGTTCATTATTTGAACATATATCTCAGGTTCTTACGACAGTCGTAGGAGTAATTACAAAGGTAAAAGAAAGTGGCAATCGGGAACAGTTATCAAAGGCTTGAAATTCCGCAGCAAATGATTTCTGCCGTGTGAGAACACACGACTTTCTTTAGTAAACTCTATCAATCGGTGATTGCTGAGGGCATAGTGAGTATTTGTTCGTGTTAACGCGGCTGATGACACGTATAAAAGAGGATGCGTTCCGCCATGATAGTCACATTATCCGGCGACAGAGGACCAAAGATTGCGCTCGAAGCTGCCGTTGCGCTGAGTATGTCACTTTTTTGGGGGGGGCAAAAGTTCGCGTGAATAAAGTGTTTCTTCTTGAACACGCCGACTCATAGGCGGAGAGTTTTCATTTTGCCGGAGGGGGCGGGGCCCGGCTTGCTCTTCTTCTATATTGTGCTCCCTGTCGCTTCATATATATATATATATATATATATATATATATATATATATATATATATATATATATATATATATATATATATATATATATATATATATATCGAGAGAGAGAGCACGTCCGCCTCCTAAATTAAAGAATATAATTAAATACTTTAATACCACCTTATTCTCTTTGGCGCCTACACCGCGATATCAGTATGAATATCTCTTGTGATGACTCCCGATTTATTTTTCAACTTACACAAAGACATCGATCCTCCTGGCAACGCTTGGCTCAAAGCGAAAAATGCCGTATAGGCTGCTACTCGGTGACTGCATCACATAAAATCGATTCCCACAATGAGTGGGACCCGCCTATTTTCGTTATTGACATGCATTACTTTGCTAAAACATGCACCAGACATAAGACAGTGGCCTAATGTTGGTACAGGAAGCTTTAATCTTCAATTCGTGATGCCCAAAAATAATTCTCAAGTGGTAGAAAATACAATTTTCTACCACTATAGAACACTAAGAGGTCGCCTCAATTGTCTGTTAACACAACATATTTTGCACATACAAATCTCTTTGCAGGGAATTATTAACTGAGTATTTCCTTTGTCACTGGTCCATGATCAGAATTTTAAAAGCCTGGAATGAAAAAGCGGGTAACAACAGCCCCCTGTGAAATAAATAGCTGCCAGACAGGAGGCCAAACGCTCGTTGTGAATGGACGGGGACCTAAGCCAAGCTCTTAAAAAATATCCCGGGCAGGCGCCGGGGGGGGGCTCTGCCCCCCATGAAGCCGTCCGGGGGGGGCCCGAGCCCCCGAGCCCCCCCGTACTCTCCGCCTATGCGCCGACTGATGGCTTCAACGTCATGACTGCTTGACGATATTACTGTTGCAAACATGGGGAACACCAACTTGATAGGATGAAA
This sequence comes from Rhipicephalus appendiculatus, assembly GCA_030522465.1. NCBI lineage: Eukaryota > Metazoa > Arthropoda > Arachnida > Ixodida > Ixodidae > Rhipicephalus > Rhipicephalus appendiculatus. The sequence continues at coordinate 12,273 of JALIZH010024843.1, read as the reverse complement.
GATTCATCAAGAGGGGCCAGAGCTGACGTTTGGAAGCTGAGTTTTCTTCAAGGCTGACACTGCTTTCCTTAGCGCTTGTGCGTATACGCTTCTTACCCTATCCTCCAACTCAAACCAAGGAGGCGGTGAGGACAACTGAGCAAGCGGGAGTGGGGCAGGTGGAGCGAAGGAAAAAGCAGCGCGCTGAATTGGCTAAATCAAAAGGAAAAATTACACCATCTCCCGCTAAAGGGAACAATGTGCAGATGCGAAGCAGCGGGCGCTAACGCTTACACTGGCGGCGGCGTTGACGCTGGCGCTCATAGCAGCGTTGCGCAGGAGAGAAACCTGGGGAGGCGCAAAGCACGCAGTGATGGACCGGTGTTTCCTACTGGAACATGCCAATCGCTGCTAATGGGCAATGAGAGACAGAAAACTCCGACTGAACACAGAGACCCGCAGTCCGCTTTTAGTTAACGCGCACGCTGCGAATTTTTATTGTTCAACAACGCACAAGAGAAATCTCCTACCGGCACTACCTTGCAGGTCAAGATCCAGTGCCATATATACGGGGTGGCCAGTGAACGGTTGTGCAGCGCGAGCAGTCGGTTTTTCAACCAAGAAACTCGCTAGCAGACGCTGCCTGTGTCGGCGTCGCGAGGCGAGAGATGGGGGGGGAGCGTAGGAGAGGAAAGAGGGGGGGGACGCGCATGCGCAGTGGCGGTGTGGACGCCGAGAGGTCGGATGCCTAGAGGAGAGAGGGGGGGAGCGTAGGAGAGGAGAGAGAGGGGGGTGAGGACGCGCATGCACAGTGGGGGGTGTGGTCGCCGCGGAGAGAGAGGGGGGAGAGGAGGTTTTTTCATTTTTATCATTTTTTTGAAAGAGTTTGCGCATGCGCAGTAAGGGTGGTCAAGGCGCACACCACGACCACCGGATTGAACTTCGCCGTAAGCTGCTTCGCATCTAATAGTTCATAAAAAGGAAAAAAAACGCGTGGCGAGGGGGGGGGTGTTCATGCTCACTTTTACATGCACTAACATGTGCTTCCTTAATGTTCCTGTTGCGGTGATACACGACCTTTGTTACTTCGGGAAATGCTTCTCTCAGTCGGCCGTTGCTTCCCAGTGTTGGATAACACTTGCGGGGGATATTCTTTTGGCGACGGAGTGCATCTTTGGATTCGGTCATAAATGCTGGCGGCTGGTTGTGCTGGGCTCCGGGGGCTGCTCTAGCTAGTGTTGATTTCTTATATAATTTACATGCTTCATTGTAGACCTTGTGGAGAGCGTCATGAAGGTTATTTCTTACAACTCTTGCTTATTTGAGGTTGCCTAATTGGTAAAAATAGTCCATGTCGTCTCTACAGACCCTTCTTATACGCCTCGCCTGTACGAGAAGTGCCCCTTGTTTGCAGTGTCGACGGGGATGCGTGGTGTAATCTAGGTGTTTTTGGCTATCGGTTAGCTTTCTGAAAAGCGTTGTCTTTAATTTCACTGTTTCAATAGATACCTGTTTCCTGAATGAACAGGCAATCTGGCATGGTAAATTTAATACTAGGGGTGAAACTTGTTACAATGGTTCTAGTGTTTTTTACTTTAACCTTTACATGTACATATATTATGAGCGCCATTGTGTTGTATTTTCTTTCATGTACTGTATTCCACCCTGCAAAAACCTCGGTGGGGGTTGCAGAAGCAATAAATAAATAAATAAATAAATAAATAAATAAATAAATAAATAAATAAATAAACGTCTTGAGGAAACGCCCACTAGCTACGACGGCACGGTTTCATGGAAGGCCACAGTATTAGAGGCTGTACTTAGAGAAATAAATGACGCTTTCTCATGAGTGATAAGATACGGTTATAGCGCTTGAAAATCAATGCAGGTGCTGCGCGACGGCTTTCTCGAAAACCAGACACCTGAGGCCTTTGAGACGGTCTTCAAAGTAAAGATTGACGGCACCCGACATTTGGATGAGCTTTCCCGTAAGATGTGTCCAGAGCTCGACCATTTCGTCGCTTTCTCATCTTTGTCATCGGGTATTGGAAACGTAGGGCAGACTAACTACGGCTACGCCAACTCGGCAATAGAACGCATCTGCGAGCTTCGTGCTGCACGGGGACTACCTGGTGAGTGCAGTGCTTTCTTGGCAGCTATTTGTTGACTCAGCAAAATTGCGGACAAAATAACGCAGCTCATAGATACCACGCTGAAGCATTTAAAACCCACCTAAATCCTGCCCAGCGGGGTATAATCACCAATATTTTTGTTCAGGATCGGAAAGGTTGATCTATTGAGTCAGTGGTGGGTGCTGTGTGTCGATTGTTCTGATGACAGGTGGGATCGCGGTCGTGCAGTACGAAATGTAGAAAATGTTTTCATATTGTTCGTACCGCAGAAAGAGCGGCCCATATTATCTGTTCGCTATCGTAATATTGATATGTTACAGTAGCCGGACTTCTGCTCTGGAGTTTCAGTTTCAGTTCATTATTCGTTCAAAATGCGCAGTTATATTGTTAGTAGTATGGAGACGATGGTCCGAAAATCAAGCGTTTCAGTTGGACCCTCAGTCAACAAGAACAGTGAAATGACTAGTTATTACAGCAGGTTCAAATTACACATTGTAAAGGAAATTAAATAGAGAACGTACTAGTAGAGAAAACACCTTGATTACTTTACAAACAGTACAAAGAATGAATTGTACGGGTAAATGAGCATACCATGAAATATCAATTTAAATGTACAAGCATTGTTAAAGTTAGTAAACTTTTAACGTTAAGGGCAGACTTATACATAAGGAGTAATTATCCATGATAAAGTGATTGTACAAGATCGAATTTTTAAGTCCATGCTTGAATGTATGCAATGATGATCATCATGATTGAAAAGTCTAAGGTAAGGTATTCTATATTTTGATCTATTTAAACGATGTTGTTTGTAATAAAATCTCTTATGATCCACAATATAACAGAAGTTTTAGTAGGATTGGATGACTGCGCCAGCAGGAAAAATGTGAAATTTAAAATATCTGCCAACTATAAGTCTAACAGCCACGTGAAGCAACGTTTTCCTTGCGGCATCCGACATCTGCCGGAAAACAACCGCTAGTTTAGTTTTTTATTCCCACCGCGCCACGGTCGTGGCGCACGACAGCTGAAAGCAAAAGTAAATGACAATTACAAAAAGGGAGATAGTTCGTTGAAGAGCACCGCTTCCGGTCTATTTAGGTAACTGATGTTTAGGACAGCATTATTCATTCTTTGTTCGCCGCCCTTTCCTTCGGTCTTTCACTCTTTCTAACTTGACACAGCAACATTTCCGCGATGAAGCACTATTTTTTTTTCAGATGTAAATGCCTGTTTTAAAGGTGTGATTAACGGGCTTTTCACATTTGCCATGCTCAGTTTAGAGTAATGATTTTCAAATCATTTAATTTCAAGAACGGTTAAACGCCAAGCTCATGTTCAATGCTGTTGGGAGAAGCCCGCACATCAGCCCCGATAACAGATATGTAGCACTTCTGTTTGCGTGAGCATTATCCTCCAGCACGTAGCTTCCTTTCCTGCGTTCGTAGGCGTGGTGTTTGCCGAGCAATGAACAAGTGTCTCTATATTGATTTCTACCATGCCTCTGTTGCAACCGCTGGCGAACACGTGAGTGAGTGGGTGGGTGGGTGCGTGAGTGAGTGGAGTGAGTGAGTGAGTGAGTGAGTGAGTGAGTGAGTGAGTGAGTGAGTGAGTGAGTGAGGGAGTGAGTGAGTGAGTGAGTGAGTGAATGTTCTTTATTGAACACATCTAGGTACTCGAGCCGGTGTTGCCTATGCTCGCCTGGTGCAGCACGGAATGCATGACTGCCTGCATCGACAATATTTGTTCGATTTCACCTGTCGACTATGTCTTCCAAAGCAGAAGGAACCGGCGGACAGCCGCGGCTATAGCATAGGGCAGCACACAAGTAATCATATCGTGTGATTATATTAACGTACGATTCCAGATAAGCTTCTGCCAAGTCATATTAATTTAGAGACTCCAGTAAAGATTATTATTACATACTATGGGCAGTCATCCAAAACATTGATATTCGTTTAGAACCTTTAGTTTTAGGCACTCACAAGTCTGGAGATGCGGGTTTGTAGGTAAATAACGAAGGGTAGTAGTTTGGCCATGAAGAAGACGACGGCAACAAATAGAAAGCACATTCCGCAAAAGAAACTCCTGAACTGACAGTTGCCTTTAAATGATGAATGTGCTACCTCAGTTTACGCATATACGCACACACGAACGTACATACGCACACGCAATCAAGTGCAGAGATTTTACGGCGATGGTGACATCTAACCAATGTTGTCTGGACGCTGCAGGACTGGCTATACAGTGGGGCGGCATTGCTGATGTCGGCGCATTTCACAATGTAATGGGCGATGATGCAACCGTCGCCGGCACCACGCCACAGCGAATCAGTTCGTGCATCGAACTCATGGACCAATTTTTGAACCAGAACCATCCCGTTGTTTCAAGCTGCGTGAAGGCTGATCTTTCCACTGAGGACAACAGCAGAAAGCGGAGTCTTGTCGAAGTGATTGCACGAATACTAGGTAAGTGGATTGATTTTGCCAGTTAGTTGGTGGTAATGCGTTAAGATACCCAGGATATGACATTTAAGGCTAATAAAAACATTTCCGCACACAAACTAACATTAGGCAACAGAAGAAACGACAGAAACATTCTTAGACTGGCACCTCCAGTATTTTCACAGGAATTCATTGGCAGCGAACAACGATAAAAGACCAGGAAAGCAACAGGGTGCAGTTTGTTGTCCACGTAGCATGCACGCGTGTTTAGTATCAGAAATGAAAGCGGCACTTTTAAGTTCGAAAGAGTGTTTGCGAGGGAAGGTTTTTAACACTTACTACCATCCTGTGATACATCTTGTTTTACTGGTCTACAGTTATCACTCAGATGGTTAGATGTGCCAAAGCTTGTTGACAAGCGGTTGGAAGGGATTCAGAAAAATTCTTTTCTATATGTTCTATGCGCGTGTAATCGTGAACATGCATAATTTTAACTTCTAGGAGAATCATAGGCCTGACCGATGCACCTCAACCTTGAACAGCGTTCCAGTTGCAATGCATTGAGGGATGTCGTGTGTGCTTGACCCTGAATGATGTACCCTTTAACCTTTTTGTGACCGAAAAAAAAATAAAAAAGATGAAAAGCTTGCCAAAATGAAGCAATATTTTTTTTCGCTAACTTTGATGAGCTTTTTTTTTCCTGAATAAAGTGGTACGTTTATTTCAATGACCGAAGGTTTCTGTATTTTTGTAATTGCGCAATGAGATGTCGCATGCGTAGAGGCGGCAATGCAGTGAAAGCAGAGACACAGGAGGAGGAGGAGGAGGAATAAACTCTGTTGAAAAAACATGGACAAATGGGGTCCATCTCGCATTGAAAAACACAACTACAGTGGATATAGTCGTCATTGGTTCCACGCGCGATCCATTCTGTTTTTTTGTTGATGATGAGTATATTCGTTATTGGTAGTTTTGCTAGAAAATCTCATGACGACTATACTCGTCAACGGTGGCGAAAGGGTTTAAAGCCAGTCCGTTCGTTGGAATTCGCTTGTTCCTGCTCCCTCCAACCCCTGATAAAGAAATGCCTGCAAAGGATGTAGGGTCAAGTGGCTAGCTTTGCGAAAAGTAACTGAATTGAATTGAATTGAATTTTTATTGTTTCATTACAATACAATGTGATAGGAGGAGAAGGGAAAAGCCATTTGAATGGCTTGAGGGAGTCCTTCGCCCCCCGTGCAAAGACAGCAGCTCAGTTTCAGTCATGTTCTTAACATTGTGACACTTTCACACTGACATTAACACTGTACAACTTCTACTGTAACATTGTAACAATTAACAGTGACATTTTCAGTTTGAATTTATATAAAGTCAAAACCATTTTACGCAAAGAGCCCAGGTTAAGAAAAGAACAGATCATACAAATCAGACAATTTTACATCACGAATATCAATTTGCTTATTAATATAATCATTTAATAATCGCGGAAGCTTGTTACGAGCCATTTGACGACCGTAACTAGTCCGACAATGTGGAACATTCCATGTCTCGGTTTTTCGTATGTTGTATGATGCTTCTTTCGGACACAACTTTACTATTCCCATGAAAAGAGAATCCTGGTGATCGCAATGTATTCGGTATTCTCGGAGCATTCTGTACACGTATAGGTCTTGTGTTTTAATTATTTTGAACCTTCTAAACAGTTCCTCAGAAGGATGCACAGTTGGTACATTTGCAATTATTCTCAAAAATCTCTTTTGCATAAGTAATAGCCGCAAGAGGTTCGATTGTGTAGTAGTCCCCCAAACCAAATGGCAGTAGTTTAAATACGAGGCGAAAAGGGCATTATAAATCAATAGTTTCACTGGTTTCGGAATTAGATAGCGATTTCGACTCACAATACCAGTAATCGCACCTAACTTTTGTAATACTGCATTTACGTGATCATCCCACTGCAGTGATTTTGAGAAATGCACACCTAGAACCTTAATAGATTCAACCAGCTCTATCTGTGATCCGCGATAAACAAGGTTGTCTTTTGCAGAAACCTGCTTGCCAATAGAATGAAAAACCATGGCCTTTGTCTTTTTTGTATTTATTTTTAACTGGTTATTGGCTGCCCATGTGCTTAATTCTTCTAACACGAGGTTAGCTTTGTGAAAGAGGTAGTCAACTGATGGAGACGAAATAAATATGCTGGTGTCGTCAGCGTATATTACAAATTTGACATCCGAAGAAGTGTAGACTATATCATTTATATACAAATTAAAAATCAAAGGTCCGAGAATACTGCCCTGCGGCACTCCTGAGATAATTTTCTTTCTGTCTGATATCATTCCGTTCAAGGAGACGAACTGACATCTTTCTGAAAGGTAGCTTTTTAGTAGCTTTAGAGGAAGCCCACGAATGCCGTAGTGATCAAGTTTATGAAACAAAATTTCGTGATTTATGTAGTCAAAGGCTTGCGTAAAATCGACGAAAATACCAAGGACATAACGTTTTTCGTCAAATTTCTCCAATATGTACTCTTTTCTGGTCGAGAAGAGCAAGTTCTGTTGAGCGGTGTTTTAAAAATCCATATTGACATTTTGTTAAGATGTACTTGCTACAAAAAGGATATAATCGTTTATAAATGATTTTCTCAAGACCTTTGGAAAATATCGGCAATATTGACACTGGTCTATAATTAGAGACATCGGTTTTATCTCCTTTCTTATATAACGCCACTACACGAGCAACTTGCATTTTGGATGGGAAAACGCCTGTTGAAATACACAAGTTAAATATATATGTCAGCACTGAAGAAATCTTATCTATTACGTATTTGACAGGTCTTATCTGCAGACCATCCGCATCACAACTGCGACTGTTTTTAAAGCCCAGGAAAACTGCTCGAACTTCATGTTCTACCGTTGCTTCTAAAAAGAGTGTCTTTACATTATCAGGATCTAGACTTGTGTAAAATGCACGTGGTCCGGTGTCAAAGTCCCGGTACACAAAGTAGTCGTTAAATACATTTACCATGCGATCACCACTGATAGTTTTCCCCAGCATGTGAAATTTCCGTCACCGATTCTTTTTCTTTGTTCCGTCCAATAAGCGAGTTCAATCTGTTCCATAATACATCTGTTTGTTTAAAACAGGAAGAAAACAGATTAAAGTAATACATTTCTCTCGTCTTTTTAACTTCTTTATCTAGGACATTTCTAAACAGTTTAAATTCAACTAGGTCAGTTTCATTACGCGTACGCATAAATTTCTTAAATAAACCATCTTTTTTTTGTCAATTTTGAGCAAAAAGCTCCCGTGTCATCCATGGTTTTCGACAACCTTTCTTCCTTTGCGAACGTTTGTGGAAAAAGTGCTTTTTGTACACTGCCGTGAAACAACTCAGAAAAGCATCATAAGCAGCATTTGCATCGGTCAAATGATAAACATGGTCCCAACATACATTATTGAAATCCGAATAAAAGGCATCCAGAGCTTTTTTGCGAAACACACTGAAAACCAGGAGGAATATCAATCTGTACCTTGGGATTTTTAGTCATAATACAACAGCATATAGGCCTATGGTCACTGATAGGGTACGAAAGAACTCTTGTTTGAACCAAAGACGCATTATAATTAGTAATAAACAAATCTATGATAGTCTGCGAAGACATGGTTGCCCTCGTAGGAACGTTTACAGTGTTTACACAGTTGTGACATGAGAGCAAATTTTCAAACTCGAACTGTCTTGCGTTATCGCAATTCATGTCTATATTGCAATCTCTGCCAACGACAACATTATACTGATTTTCATTCACAAATGCAAGAAAGGTGTCCATAAAAAGAAGAAAAGCACGAATGCTTGCCATCTGGAGGACGATGATAACAGCAGAGAATGACGACATTGTTGAAAAAGAACACACACTGCTTCGTAATCAGTTGTTACACAAGTAAAATCCTCAAGTAGAACTGAACTGCTTTGAAAGAACTTTTTGATTAATAGACAAGCGCCTCCGCCTCGTCGGGCTAACCTACGCACGAAAAAAGTATTCATGTTGGGAATTTGAAAAACATCTAAGTCATTTGACTGCCAAGTTTCTGTAAACATTATAATATCGAAGCAGTACTTCATCCTTTCAAAAAGACATTCAAGTTCCACTGTCTTGTTTCCAATCGACTGCACATTTAAATGAAAGCAACGAAGGAAACCATTACGGTTCTCAAATTCTCTAACTAATTCAGACAGTGTAACACATCCTAAGGAATCCATTTCGAGTACCATGGTGCGTTACTGAAACACGTAGGCTTAGACAAAAAAAAAAAAGAAAAATCAGGCACTCAGGGGCAGATAAATCATCCTCGCACCTGATAACCGCAGCAGGTTCGCCGCTCTTTCTCCGCACCAGAATCTTCCCGTTTGAGTGCCACGCGTAGGCATACCCAACCCTTGTGGCCCATGTTCTTGCTATCGTCAGGAGAGTCCTTGCATGCTTTGTCATGTTCTCCGATATATAAAGGCTCCCTCCAGACTGGCGAAGTGCCTTCCTTTTTTCTAGCCAGGTGTGACGTAGGTCCTGGTGCACAAAACGAACTATCACACCCCCCTGCCTTTCCTGGCTTTGCTGCCATCCTGTGAAGGGCTGAAATGTCCCACACGGGCAAGTTTAGGGACACCCAGCCTTGTAGCGACATCATTGACTTTAGCAAGGAGATCCTCCCCCTCTTTCCTCCGGTATTCCGTGGACCTCAATATTTAGCTGCCTGCTACGCCGCTCGAGCTCGTCAACGTCAAGCTGTAGCTGGGTAAGACTTTCGCATCGCAAACCTTCTCAATTTTTTCAACTCGCCCATGAAGGCATTTGATCTCATTCTCATGCCTATCTAGGCGCTCCTGAATGTTATCAAACTTGTCAAGAAAGTATTTGTGCGAGCCTTTCCAACCCTCCCCTACTTTCTCTGTCAAAGGAACGAGGAAGTTAGCTTCCTGTTCATATCCACTATCATGAGTTTAATGTCGGTATCTCCCAACAAATCTGCAGCCGGCGCGTTACTCTTCCCACTGGCTGGCCTGCAAGCTTCACACTTCCAGTTTTTCTTCTTGGCATCGCGTTTTGTCGCGAATGCTTCCTCTATCATGCCCGAACAGACCGTGCCATGAAAGCTAAAATCACACATACTGCATGTAATAACATTCTTGTCATCACTCAACACAGCTCGGCAAGTATAGCACTTGGGCATGCCTTCAAGTTAAAGCACAAAAAAAAACAACAACAAAACAGCCGGGGGCAGCGGCGGCAGTGAAAACGGCAGAAAGCAACACAGGAAAATCACCAACCTGTAAGGTACAAGAAGAAGAGTCAGTCGTGTTGCCTGCACCACCGCCGCTGCCGTAATGCGAGTTCCGTGGCGGACAGAAACGCCCCCAAAATCGAAGCGCACAGCTGCCACCACGTCGTCGTTCCTCGCTGATAACCCGTAGTCACGCAACGATTTCCTTCCTGATAGCCAGCGTATTAGGCGCGGGAAATTCCAAAACTCAGGCAGAAACACGGCCAGGCCAGTCGCGCTTCAGAGTCCACCGAAACTCCCAGATTCCCCAGTGTCTGTAAAGTACAAGAAGAAGAGTCAGTCGTGTTGCCTGCACCACCGCCGCTGCCGTAATGCGAGTTCCGTGGCGGACAGAAACGCCCCCAAAATCGAAGCGCACAGCTGCCACCACGTCGTCGTTCCTCGCTGATAACCCGTAGTCACGCAACGATTTCCTTCCTGATAGCCAGCCAGCGTATTAGGCGCGGGAAATTCCAAAACTCAGGCAGAAACACGGCCAGGCCAGTCGCGCTTCAGAGTCCACCGAAACTCCCAGATTCCAGTGTCTGTAAGGTACAAGAAGAAGAGTCAGTCGTGTTGCCTGCACCACCGCCGCTGCCGTAATCTGCTAACGCGTATTCTGCTAACGCGTATTCTGTAATCTGCTAACGCGTAACTGCTAACGCGTATTCGTTCATTTGGGCCCAAACTTCGTGCGCTCTTATAAGAAATATGATTTCCACTGTGGCAAAATTTTTCAAAGCATTGTTTTAGTTATGTTATGCAAGGCGTAATACAGCATAACAGCTAAGGAAGATATGACTGAAAGGTGTCATCTATATTGCTTTCATGATGAAGTATACATTTGAATCTGACTTGCCCGTAACGATTAAAAAAGAAGGTTATGAATATTACAATAACAAGTCTGTAATTCTTAAAGTAACATATAAATCGTAATTCGTTCTGGTACCAGAACGAATGTAGCAAAACGACGAAGAAGAGAACCGGAGTCCCGGTCGTCTGGCCACATTGAAGAAATGGAAGCAACTGCCCGTGTCAGTGCCCTTGGCCGATGCTCGTGCTTCGTACCTCTTCGTTTTCTTTTATTTGCAACAACCTTATGCTACACGTTGTCACGGCTTGCTCGTCACTTGCCCAATTCCCGAAGCATTACGAAGTCATCGCAGAACGAAGACGACAAAACAGCAGCTAGAACCTGAAATGCTGCGGTATGCGACTGGTTTCTTTGTCACGCCCAAGAGGAGAATGGACGACGCTTGCGACGTTGCCCACAGATGGCGCTGAAAGGCTAAAAAGCGGCAAACTTAAACTTTGACGTTAGGCGCAGAAAACTGGGCTGCGATTATATTAGCTTTTGTTCACAGAAAAAAAAAACTGTTACTGAGGTAGACAAGACATTCGGCTCCATTAAAATAAATTAATAATGAAAACATTTTTTTCGACCTCCGTTATGCACAGGTAAAAGGGGACGCTGGCAGCGTTCATCTATTCATAAATTCCCTATTCCCGAGCACTTAAGCCGCAACAACCACTATGAGAAGGTCTATACAAATGAAGAAATACCTCAGCCTACAGCAATAACACGCCAATCATTTGTTCATTGCAATCAGTTTCGTGCACCTCACCAATATCGCACGTTTTTATATCTGACTTCTGCAGGTTCAGCGTAACGGCAACGAAGGGAAAGCACTAAATATTAATTATTCATTTAAAAGCAAGTCATATAGTTTTCACCTTTGAGGTATGATGTGGCGCACGACGCGAACGCCATTCATTTTGCATTGCCATTACAGGCGTCAAGGATCCGTCAAGACTGAACCCAGCTGTTTCCTTGGGCGAACTGGGCATGGACTCACTGATGGCCGTAGAAGTGAGGCAGGCTATCGAGCGACACGTCAGCCTCACATTGTCCATAAAGGAGATCCGGCAACTGACCATCGGTGAGCTACGGATCTTGAGCGAAGGCACCACGGCCAGCGAGCAAGCCTAACATCAGCCCACCAATATCAATGCTGAACGGACGAAAATAAATTGATGCATTTCCAGCCCATGCATTTCGTCTTTCCGTGGTTTCTGTCATAGAATATTTCCTCGCTTTTCTTGCAGCGGTCCCGTACAACTGTTTCTTCGAGTTTGAAATTGTGTGTGTGTGTGTGTGTTTTAGTATTTTTTGCCCACTAAACGTGCACTCGCAATAAGCACTTCAGCTGTGCAGAGACACTTTCACAAAATGAATAATTTAATTATTGTTACTAAAATGCCTGTGTTGAACCACCACTTGACACTGCATTTTCTGTGATTTTCCCAGGAGATTTTACTGTCACTCCTCTTAGTTAATGTTCAACTGCAATACAACTCTATTGTATATCTCTCTGTGATTATAAACACGAGTCAGATATAGTAAT
>JALIZH010024842.1:0-42384 GCA_030522465.1 Rhipicephalus appendiculatus | reverse complement strand
GAGCTCTGGGGAAAATGGCACCTACAAGATGAAAAAGTAACGAGTAACGTAACGCCTCACGTTACCGAAAAATAGTAATGTAAGTACGTTACCCGTTACAGTTCCGAAATTGTAATGAGTACGTTACTAAGTTACCGAAAAAAGTAACGCGTTACCGGTAACGGCGTTACTTGTAACGCGTTACCGACAACACTGGTTTGCGCATCCCGGCGGCCACCTGGCTCCGTGCCAGAGCTCGGATGGACGGGACGGGACGGACGGACGGACGGACGGACAGACAGACAGACAGACAGACAGACAGACAGACAGACAGACAGACAGACAGACAGACGGACGGACGGACGGACAGACGGACGGACACCGGACGGACTTGATTATAAGCAAACACCAACTAGCCCAAAAACAAGTCCTTCTGCGTGCCTGTTGTAACCACGACTGTTTAGGAAACCAAATACATTTCCTGGCGAGTCGAAACCAAAACTGCGGTGTTATGTCAGTTTATGTTACAAGAAAGAAAATTTAACATGAAAACAGCGCAACGTGGTTATAACATGACAGAGAACAGATAGAAAATATGCAAAACGTAGGCTAATTTTAGAAAATCTTGTGCCAGAATAAGCATGTTGGAACATGCGAGTAATTTAAAGCTATTAAAGGTAAGCATCCCAGGAATTAGCTAACGTTTATAATTGTTTATTAAATGCGGCTCACCATGCAACAAAAAATAGCGACCAAACGATAATCGAATAGATTTTCATGCGTATTTTAAATAATTAAGTGAAGACACGTTTGAAAAAGGCCACGTGAACGCTCCGAGTCCGATGAACCAAACCATGCAATTCGGGTACAAGTCATTATTGCATCATGTAACCTGTTAAGGTGAACTTTTCCCGTCCTCGTTAGCTTATAACTGCGTTTCGAATGCACTTGACGTGAGGTTAAAGTATCTCGACGCACGTGTTGAATCAATACGCTTAACTTGAATGGTAAACGACTTCGAGTTTATTAGAGCGAGACTTGACGAGATCGTATTTACAAAGCGTCCTCAGGAAAAACTCTAAAGCTGGCTCACTCAGTGTCAGTGCAGCCATTCCGGGCATACATTCGTTTTTCTTTTATTTATCATGCACGTAAATATAATTCCATTAATTTCCTTCGTGACATACACGTTAGCACAAGCTGATATTGAGATATGAAGTCGCGTGGATGATACTGAGGGAGATAATAAAAATAAAACCTTGAGCTTGTAAGCGAGATTTTCTTTATCGTTAATAAAGTTAATTTTGCAAAGTTTTCTTTAAACTATCCCAGGTGATGACACGTTGCTTTATGGAGCCCCTTTCATTCTTTAGCGCATATGTAAATTTTAAAGAATAAAAAAGTAAAACACAGGCAGACCATTTTAAATGCAGAGCATTTCTTTAACTCACGATGTCACCCGGCGTCCGGCGTAGTAGTAGTCCGCACTGCGAGCGCTCTCGCTTCGCGCGCTTCGCCGCTCGGTCTCCTCTTCGTCGCCCCGGTGTTTCCGCCGGAGCGATTAAAGCCCCTTGATCTTGGGAAAGTACCGCCGTCCTTTGTACTCGCCGCCGCGCGCCGGACCTCCTCTCTCCCTCCTCGCCCCTTTGGCGTCCTCTCGTTCTCCGCCGCTTTTTCTGCACGGTCATTGGTCTCCTTCGCGGTTGCCCGTGGCGACGCGTGGATCTTGCACTTGCCTGTGTTTTTCTTTTTCGCTCGCGCCATTTTGCGCCGAAGCTCCGCGTAAATACGCGTGACTAAACGCGTAGGTAACATAGATAACGTAGCTCGCGCTTTGTTTTCTGCGCTTTCTGCGGGCGCTATGCCGTGCTGTTGCGCCTATGGCTGCAACAAAAACAGTGCAAAGGGTTTTGCCCTTTTATGATACCCCAAGGCAAGCGCGATGGCTTGCGCAAGCAGCAGTGGCTCCACAACATCGGCCGAAAAAACTTTGTTCCGACAAGGAACAGTGTTCTTTGCGAGGTAAGTCGCCCATCCTATTGCTCGTATCAAAGCGTCGCCGATGTAACACGAACCGATGTAACACTATTGATGTAACACGAGCCGAAATCATCGCATCGATGTGTTCTGGGCACGACAGCAGTTAGTTATGATCATGGTTATGCCGTAGTACTGCAGTGAACTTCTGTACCAATAAATTTTAGCACTGTAACTTATGAAGTACTTGTAATTGTTTAAATGACAATATCTATCGTGCATTAATGGTTAACTGTTTTCTGAACGTTCTAGCTACATTTAACTGAGAACCAATTTGAGCCCCGTATTTTACAACAATATGGAAAAAAAAGCTCAAGCCCAACGCAGTTCCAACAATATTTTCACACCGACCTGTCGTGAAGCACAGGAAGCCCCCTCGACAGAGATGTGAGACTGAAGCTGGCAGTAGTATGTGGTTGCTGCCGCTTGCTCCTTGTCCCGTATATTAATGTTTTAGCAATAATGTTATAGGCGGTTATTTACGACGTTTTAGGACAGAATGATATTTTATGTAGATCCTATGATCACGACCTGCTTGCCTGAAAACAACAGCGCGACCGGGACAGGACCCGCCACCTCTCCAAGTGAACCTTCCTGTAAGCTATTGTCTCGTTTCACGCACGTATTTAGCATGCGGCCGTGCACTCGTGCCATAATTTATTTCTCTATTAGCACCGAATCACGACGGCTGTCATCTGCCTGGTGTGTGCGATGAACCTGTCTTGAACAACGGTAGGAGGTACCTTTTGTTCATAATATTGTTGTACCCTATGGTAGTGCGCTTTCACACAGCGCCTGGTGCCACGGCCTATATATATATATATATTCGACTGACTATACCATGTCTTTTTTTTCTTTTACACTCTCAGTGGGATGGCACACAAACGGAATGTGTGCGTGTTTTCTTTTCTAATTTTTTTTACCGCGAATCGCAGCGAGACGCGTGACTAATCTGCCTCCGTTTCGCATGCGTTCGCATTATCGCGCTTTGCGCATCGTGCCGACGCCATCTGCGTTCCAGCGTTTAAATTGACTTGCAAATGCCAAAGTGTGTTCCGCGATAGCCTGTGCCCATTGAGACGGTGTCGGTCAGAATGGAAATATATGGAACGCGATGCGCACGTCTCCCCTCCTTGCATGATTGCAAACACTCGGTACAGCGACGCTACGCAAGCAAAGCGCGAGCGCTGTAGAGTCCGACGCGACCGGCGTTCGTTTGCGCGCCCCGGCGGCCACCTGGCACAGTGCCAGGGCACGCACGCACGGACGGACGGACGGATGCGCGGGCAGACTAAAATTCCTTGGACAGACGGACGCACGGACGGACGGATTGTTGAGTTTGGAGACCACTGCGCAAAGCTATAAGTACCTGTGTTGTATGCGACGCTGTAAGTACCTGTGTTGCGCATGCGTGCAAAAGCATGAAAAAAAAATCCAAACACAGACGGACATGCCTCAAGCAAAACTACATCAGATGCAAACGTTAAGCATGTTATCATGTGGCAGAAAAAACGTCTGCATCGTAGAACTCTCCACAAAGCTTTTTTTTTTTTAATTAGCATGGCCCACTTACACGCCTTTTGGAAGAAAGTAATCTTTTAATAAACGGTTATTTCAGTGTTCTCGACCTTGTTATCACC
This sequence comes from Rhipicephalus appendiculatus, assembly GCA_030522465.1. Classification (NCBI taxonomy): domain Eukaryota; kingdom Metazoa; phylum Arthropoda; class Arachnida; order Ixodida; family Ixodidae; genus Rhipicephalus; species Rhipicephalus appendiculatus. The sequence continues at coordinate 38,728 of JALIZH010024842.1, read as the reverse complement.
ATTTTTCAAAATTTCCTAAACTACTGTGGCGCGCAAGTTGTCCGAAATCACGCGCCTCCATTGAATTCTGCGGCGCGCCCGCGGGAGCCCCGGCGTAAAATGGCGCCGCGCGCCCCGCTTGCCGCCGGCGGGCGAGGAGAATTGAGGAGGAAACGCGCGCGTGGAGGAGAGTGTCGTTACTTTCCCAAGATCAAGGGGGCTTTAGGAGCGATTAGAGTTCCTGTATATGCAGAGTTGCGCATCTGTTTTCCAAACGCCGCTAGCAACCATGCATTGCGGAGAAGCTGATGCACAGGCGACGCCTGGAAAACATGGCCGCGCCGCCTAAAGCGGTTGCCGTTCACCTAGAATCTATCAAGCCACCGTCGTTGACTCTGTAGCTCGTTAGCTACGAACTGGTGCTTTCATTTACTTTAGATTCATGTCCTTAAGCTTCGACAGCAAAATATTAACGTCGATTCAGCACCGTTTTCGAAAAACATACTGAAATAATCGATGCTGTAGGCGTAGCAAGTGGCGATATGGGCGCTCCCGGAATCTCGAAGGATATGTATTACGTGTTTGTCAGTTGTTTTTCATCCTCCATAGCTGGCGCCACTTGACTTCGCGGCGGCGGTGGCGCATGTTATTGGGCACTTCGCTAGCCTTTGCGTTATAGGATTGACTAAAAAACGCTTTTGTACTCTCGTGGCACAGTCCCGAAAGCAGGTGTTTCTTCTTTCATCGCCGGTCGTTGGCACGCCAGGCATGTCGACTGGCGATCGCCGACACGCTTCGTCGATCGGCGGCAGGCTTAAGCAAGTCGCCTGCAAAAACAAAGTGCGGCTTCGCCACATAGCTATGGTTGCTAGCCAGGCAAGATGGCGGACCTATGCGCAACTCTGCTCCCGTAGGGAGCATATACAGGAACTCTAGGAGCGATTGGCCTGTGATGCCATCTACCGTGCACAACATTCAACAAGTTCTGTAGATGCGATGTAAAATGGAGCATCTCATGGCGGCGGGTATGTCCTTCGTCCTGCGTCGCTCTGTCGCGGCGTCCGCATAACAACAGCTGCTGGCGCGCGGGGCGCGCCAATGAAATTTCCGCCACCTTCCTACGTAGGATTTGAATGCAAAGCATTTCTTTAACTCACGATGTCACCCGGCGTCGGCGGCGTGGTGGGGACCGCGCCCCACCACCACCATTAAAAATCCTCATATTAAAAATCCTCAGCCGGGGCCGGACGGGGGCTCTGCCCCCCCGTAAAGCCGTCCGGGGGGGGGGCACGAGCCCCAATGCCCCCCCCGTAGTTGGCGCTTCTGCTCCACACACCTCCTCTCCTACGCTCTTCCATCTCTCTCTCCTCTAGGCATCCCTACCCGCGGCGACCACACCCCCCAGTGCGCATGCGCGTCCCTTCCCGTTTCGCTCCTCTCCTACCCTACCCCTCTCTCCTCTTGGCATCCCTCCTGCGGCGTTTACACCCCAATTGCGCATGCGCGTCCCCTTCCCCCCTCTCTCCTCTCCTACGCTCCCCCCTCTCTCTCGCAACGCCGACGCAGGCAGCGTCTGCTAGCGAGTTTCTTGATTGAAACATCTCCCGTTAAAGGGCACCATGTGTAGATGCGAAGCAGCGGGCGCTAACGCTTACGATATCAAGCTAGCGAAATGGCCGCGCGCGTGCCATGAGCATGGCATGCAAGTGATGTTGCACATGACATGTCATGATTTCCATATTACCACTTGTCATTTATGTTCGCCGTACATTCACGTCACGCAATACCATATTTGGTGCATATCAAGCTAGCGAAACAGCCATGAGCGTGGCATGCTTCATGTTGCACATGACATGTCATGTTTTCCATATTACCGCTGGTCATTTATGTTCGTCATACAGTCACGTCACGCAATACCACATTTGGTGTATATCATGCTTGCGAAACGGCCGCGAGCGCACCATGAGCGTGGCATGCAAGTCATGTTGTACATGACATGCACGTCATGGTTTTCATATTACCACCTGTCAGTTATGTTCGCCATGCAGAAATGTCTCATCATACCAATTTTTGGATATATCAAGTTAAGGAAACAGCCACAGGAGCACCAGGGCGATGTTATGTAAGTCATGCCGTTCATCACTAGTCAGTCATTTTTTTTATGATATGACCAATCAGTCATGTGCGTCATACAGTCATGTTATGCCGTACCAATTTTGGTACAAATCCCATAAACGATACGGTCAGGAGAGCACAAAGTCGTAGGCGGCTAGATAGATAGATACGCTCAAAGTCACCGAAGTTCGCTAAGAAATGCTTCGCATTTAAAATATGGAGAATGCGAATTCTGGATCAAGTCAGTTGCTTGGTTCCATTATTATCACCACATTATGCGCTCTCTTTACTGAGTTTGATGTGGACATCCATCGTTGGGTAGCGCACAAATTGACACAAGACAAAAAGAAGAAGAGGACAGGACAGGCGCTGGTCTAACAACTGAAATTTTTATTTGAAAAAATATATATATATATATATATATATATATATATATATATATATATATATATATATATATATATATATATATATATATAAATGCAGAAAACAAAAAAAACAAAAACAAAAACCATGCACCACACCAGATTACAGTCGATCAATGAAACGGATTTCTTGTTCTGATAATGAAATAGATGGCTGACTAATGCAATGGACTATCACACTTCGCCATGTGGTATGCCTCAGTTATTTCACGTGCGCGTTGATTATGATGGCGATTGATGATTGAGGTTTGCGCAAACGAAGGCGTGCAACCGCAGTCACGGCAATGGCTGGCGAGGTGAGACGAGACCCCACCGTTCAAAGGAATGGTCATGCTCGCGCAGTCTGATATTAACACATCTGGCAGTCTGTCCGATGTAGACACTGCCGCACGTGCAAGGAATTCTATATACCACCGCAAACGAAGGCGTGACTGCGGTTGCACGCCTTCGTTTGCGCAAACCTCAATCATCAATCGCCATCATAATCAACGCGCACGTGAAATAACTGAGGCATACCACATGGCGAAGTGTGATAGCCATTGCATTAGTCAGCCATCTATTTCATTATCAGAACAAGAAATCCGTTTCATTGATCGACTGTAATCTGGTGTGGTGCATGGTTTTTTTTGTTTGTTTTCTGCATATATATATATATGTGTATTTTTTCAAATAAAAATTTCAGTTGTTAGACCAGCGCCTGTCCTGTCCTCTTCTTCGCTTTGTCTTGTGTCAATTTGTGCGCTACCCAACGATGGATAAGTTCCAACTCGCCCGCCTCTCAGTTCTACTACAGTTTATTGATGTGGACACCTAAGGATTGCAGTATTGCAAACGTGACCTCAGCGCCTCACATTAGCAGGACATAATGTACCCGAAATTTCTGCAACACGCGCTCGCGCTATATTAAACGCCATATTGCACATCTTTGCACATTACGTATATTGATAATCAAGTTTGTAGAAAACAATATTCGAACAGATCTCACGCAGTGCGAGAATCGATTTCATGCGAAGCAATCGGCGCGTAATAAATCCCAAGCATTGTGAGAATCGATTTCATGCGAAGCAGTCGGCGAGTAATAAATCCGGCCTATGCCGGATAATATTAAACTATTGTTTTTTTTTGCGTTGTCCCAAGCACGAGTTGAACTGACGTTTTTGGCAGGGTTGCCACTAGTGGTTACTTTTAGCCAAATTGGCGAATTTGAGAGGCCCGTGGCGACCTAAAATAATAAATGGCAACATGCGATTTTCGGGTTAGGACCCGACTTAGTTATGCGTTCTGTGCTCAGTGTCTTCCGAAACAATGAGGAACAATCATTTATTCCGTTTTTTTTTCTTTTTTTTGGTTTTAGGCACACCAGTAAGGCGCACATTACGCTCCATTCCGTACGTCTGTCCTGTTCCTCGTGTATATTCCCTAGGGGTGTGCGAATAGTGAAATTCAGGAACCGAATCGAATACGAATCGAACACTATTCGAATAATTTTTTAATAGTAAGGCAACCGTTTTGAAGAGAGGCCTGGAATTTTACAATTTCTTTAATTTCTCAACAAATGTTCAAAACATTAACAAAGTAACATTACCATCACATTCAACCGACAAAATATACCAAATTTATGTAAACGGAGGTAATCCTTGCATACTACAGCAGCGACTAGAGCTTTCTAGGCGTTTTTAAATTGTAGGATGAACACAACAGTTACTTCAGTATTCCGAGGTGGTATTTTGTCACCAGCTTAGACTAAGGCCTAGAAATTTTGCTTCGTGAATGAAGAACATGGATCTCAAGATAATGATAATTGACTGAGGACACATTCGCTTGGGCAACACTGGAAATTAAAGCAAAAATTCCTTCATCACGTGATGTGTGAAGCTTCGATCTTAAAAAAGGTTGAACTACATGCACCTTGGCAATCCGCTGATTTAAAAAAAGAAAGATATGCTTCGCTCTTCCGACCTGTTCATCATTTGGTGTGTTCCTGTCATTGCTAATTATTTCGAAAAACATTCGGCGATTCGGATATGTGCTATTTGATTCGGAGTACTGATGAAGCTATTCGATTCCTTATTCAAAATTTTCGAATATTTGCACACCCCTAGTATCTCATCAATAGAGACCGGATTTTAGGCAAATGCCTATTTTATTCCTTGCGTTCCTATCGTGCCACTTTGATATATGAGCATGAATTAGAGGTTAAGAAGGCCTTTTTATAGTGTTTTTATAGTGCCTAAAAATGCCTATTTTTGGCGTTCGTGCCTAAATGTCTATAACTGCCTATAAATGCCTATTTTCAAAATCGCCGCTTATATGAACACTATTTATACTCAAATTTAGTTTTCGAGTGCGGTTTGAGACCGTTATTCATGTCACAGGGCAACATTGACCTTTCCGAAATATATGAGGTTCAACCAAGTCCTCTAGTTCAACCAACTTTCAAAAGACAACCGCTAGCAGCAGTGAAGCGAGACGTGGCGGCCTACCATACGCCACAGTGCTGACATGGCGCGAGCGCGTTGGAGGATGATGAGGAGGAAGAGCAGGAGGAGGAGGAGAGGTTGAGGAGAGGAAAAGACGCCATTTCTGCAGCCCTAAATGGGAGCGATAGGTGGCGAGACACTGGAAGTTGTAAAGGAGTACGTCTACTTAGGACAGGTAGTAACCGCGGAGCCGAACGATGAGAGTGAAATAACTAGAAGAATAAGGATGGGATGGCGCTCATTCGGCAAGCATTATCAAATCATGAATGATGGTCTACCACTATCCCTCAAGAGGAAGGTATATAACAGCTGCATCTTACCGGTACTTACCTACGGAGCAGAAACCTGGAGACTTACAAAGAGGGTTCAACTTAAACTGAGGACGACGCAGCGAGCGATGGAAAGGAAAATGATAGGTGTAACCTTAAGAGACAGGAAGAGAGCAGAGTGGGTCAGGGAACAAACGGGGGTTAAGGATATCATAGTTGAAATCAACAAGAAGAAATGGATATGGGCCGGGCACGTAGCACGTCGGCAGGATAACCGCTGGTCATTAAGGGTAACTGACTGGATTCCAAGAGATGGCAAACGCGTGAGGGGGGAGACAGAAAATTAAGTGGGTAGATGAGATTAAGAAGTTTACAGGTATAACGTGGCAGCAGAAAGCACCGGACCGGGTTGATTGGCGAAGCATGGGAGAGGCCTTTGCCCTGCAGTGGGCGTAGACAGGCTGATGATGATGATGATGATGATGATGATGATGAAATGGGAGCACTTCTGAGCGTCTGCAGGGGAATGGGGAGACGGAAGCAAAGATGAGAGAAGGAGAGGAGAGTGGTGTCCATGGCCGAGGACGCGGCGAGCAGCTCCAGTGTCCCGAAGGAATTGAAGAACCGCCCTAAAGACCTGGGTGTGGCTGTGGGAAGGTGGAGAACGAATGTGAAATCGTGGAGAGCCGTCAGGGGAAAGGAGAGTGTAGCTCAAAAGAAAGAACAATGTGATGTGCACGCGGCTTTTGGTTTGTTTGTAATCTACTTCTTTAAAGGGTCACCACCAGGTCACGTAAGAAATTGTAGTTAGACACTGGAAGTTGTTGCGTGCCCAATGAAGTGCGTTGTACCATGATAATTTTTCAAATTGGTTCGTAAGGAGCCTCGAAACCATGACGCGAGGAGGCAAGCTTAATTGATACCCTTGCCACTCGCCCCAGCGTAGCCATCCCAAGCGCAATTCCTTCCCTGCCCTCTTCGGTATCGGAGCCGGAGGATTAGACGACGCACACGCATCAACACGTCATGCGCATGCAAGGTCACGTGAGCATGACTTGCCCGAGCCTGCTCGTGCACGTGCGCCATCGCTGTTGTGTCGTTTCGGCGTTCTCGGTAGTGTATTGCCTGTTTCTGTGGGATGGATCTCTCAGTGCGCGTACGTTTGGTGAGGTTGGCACAGATTATGCATCCTTAACCGCGATACACCACGTCGCACCGCTGAAACGGCTGTCATAGACAATGCACCAAAAACACGCGAATCGTTTTCACGGCTGGCGCCGGCGCGACGCGGGGACGGCGAGAAGACGAACGCATGCCAAACAGAGGCCGATTAGTGTATAGCATCTCGCTGCGATTCCAAATGAAAAATAAAAAATAAAAACGCGACAACATTTCGTGTGTGTGTTTTATTATTTCTGTCAGCTTTCATTCATCTGCTCAACAACAGACTACACAAATTACACACGTCGTCTCGAATAGTTCTCGCAATGTTACGTGCTACGCTCTCAATCAGGTCCCGCTTAAGTGCTGGATGTAGCCAGGAAACGGGACATTTTTCGTCTGGTTTTCTGGATATAGCCAGCATTTAACCAGGACCTGATTAAGAGTGTACGGTAAGCGACGTCAGAGCACCAATGTCTACGTAAAGGAGTGACGTAAGAACAGGACCATTCCTTGTGGTACGTCACCGCCTCCATCTTGGGGCGCGCGCCCGCGAGAAGGGCAAGCGGCGTTCAGTTTAAAATTTCACGTCTTTCCGCGACGCGCAGCGTTGCAAATCTCGGCAGATGTAATTGTGAGCGCCCAGTGCATGCATCACACTTTTAGCTCGAAATGCTCAAACCTGGTAAGTGGCCCTATAAGGTGTTAACCGACAGAGGAGAAATCGACCCTACGCGATTAGACCCGGCTAATACGAGGCATCCCTCCTTTCTGGTCTTTTAGTGGTCTATCTGCTTCTGTGCTGCCCTTCTCAGCCATGACGAGAAAAAAAAAAGAGACCGAGGGGTGTGTTGATTCGACGGTGGACACTTGGCTCACCATGCTAGACAATAAAAGGAAAGACCGTGTTCTGCGAACCATGCCGGGAAATGCATGGTAATGTTCAACCGTTGGCGCCTTTGTGCTATCGTAAACAACATTTTTTTGCTTTCCTGTCATAGGTATACAGGTCGCGCACGTCTTTGTATAAAATTATTTGAATTTATGTAGAGATTTATTGTGCCTATATTTATGATTTTGGGGGCCTAAAACGGTGTTTTACCTGCCTGTTTTTGGCGCCTAAAATGCACTTTTTTAGTGCCTTAAAATCCGGCCTCTACTCATCAATTGATCTAGACCCAGTAGGTCCCCCAGCAGCATCCCAGCAAAATGCAAGTCCGCGGACAGCTTCGCGTGCCGCGAGGCGGTGGTGTTAGACTAAGTTCTTTAGGGGCTTTAAGCTTCTCTAAAGTTTCGCTTCTGAAGTGGCTAGACAACGGCTGGGCCGACTTGTTCACTGCTGCAGTACGCGCTCATTCGGTATGTAGAGTTTAACTTTGTTAGTTCCGTATACTTTTCGGGCAGACCAATAGGAATTCGGCTTCTCTGGGCAGCCTTCAGAAACTGCACCGAGCCGAATGTGTAGGGTATAAGGTTGACCGCACAGAAAGCGTGGTGCGGGCATTGCGAAGGCTACGCAGTACTTCCGAAGAAGTTATTTCCGTTGCTTTGCCAATTTGTATCTGCACGAAGGCTGCGCACGCCGTCCCTCTCTTGTTGTAGCGACCGCTTCGCTCTGCATTCGCTACAAACGAAACCAATTCCGCCACAAGATTTCGGTATGAGGCGCTAGCATTCAGGGACACTGCTGGTGTACGCCCTTTTTCAGCGCTCGCCACTGGAGCCATCGGCATTCTGACACTTCCGATCTCAAATGCCGAAGGGGAGAGCCTTTTCTCATGTAACCTTAACCAAAACGGAGCTTCGCAGTAAGATGAAGCTGAACCTTTTGGAGTCCGTCTTAAGGGATCAAATTTGGCCTTCGCCTGCAGCAAAAAACGTCGACAAACTACGTCCGTTCCGGAGAAAAGTTCTTCGCTAGATGACAGCGAACGGGCTGTCAGCATTTACCAATAGTGCCCCTTCCGTGAAACCCGGGAAGTGCGTCGTGGTCACGTACCTAGGTATATTTAATATTTATGGCCGAGAGCCGGATACGTGGCGTGTGTGCAAAAATTACACCATCTCCCGCTAAAGGGAACCATGTGTAGATGCGAAGCAGTGGGCGCTAACGCTTAGCAAGGTTTTAGATGCGAAGCAGCTATTTGACTAGGCTGTGTAACTAGCTGTCCCTCCGTGCGTACGGACGAACGCGCCGCAACGCGCGCCCCTCGCCGCAGGTGTTGGAGCGGTGCCAAGTTGGTCACGCCGCAGCTGCGCGTTGACGTCACGCTCCCCTTGCAGTGCGCGCTGACGTCACTCTCTCCCTCGCCTGCCACGCGCTCGCCGGCGCGCCCGCAGCTGCCGCCTGACGCGCAACGAGAAGACCTACGCCAGCCATCGCTTCAAAAGAATCTTCCAGCGCTCACCGCAGCACCTGCGTTAGCGCCGTTCAACCCGTGACGCCACCCGTGCGCAACGCTGCTGCTTCGCATCCCATCAGGGTTCCCCTTTGGGAAGATGGTGTACATTTTTTGACCGGGGCTAGTTGGTGAAGATCCATAATGGCTTGCAGCGCACACTGACACAACACGCGCACACTGACACAACGCTTACACTGGCGGCGGCGTTGACGCTGGCGCTCATCGCGGCGTTGCGCAGGAGAGAACACTGGGGAGGCGCAAAGCACGCAGGGATGGAGCGGTATTTCCTACTGGAACATGCCAATCGCCGCTAATGGGCAATGAGAGGCAGAAGACTCCGATTGGACACAGAGACCTGCAGTCCGCTTTTAGTTAACGCGCACTCTGCGAAATTTTATCGTTCGACCACGCAAGGAGAAATCTCCCACCGGCACTACCTTGCAGGATCCAGTGCAATATATACGGGCTGGCTAGTGAACGGTTGTGCAGCGCGAGCAGTCGGTTTTTGTAGCGTGAGCTACTCTGGCCTAGCCAAACCCGTTTCGCGCGCCTCATCAAGAGCCGTGCTGCGCATGCGCGAGGATCAGTGATGTCACACAGCTGGCGCACCGGAGCCGGTATCTCCCGCGCACTCCGCCGCCGCCGCGCACAACTCACCGCCGCCGGTCTGCGCATTCCAGAGGAGTGACGTCGTAACCGTGGTAGACGCAGTGGCGCCGGCGCGCGCGCAGCTTTTCGCCTTCGTTGTGCAGTCGCCGTCTGACACTGCGCTGGAGCCGCTGCGCTTCTGACTGGCGTTTGCCTGTGTGGTATAGCCGAGGGAACGCAGCGCAAAAGAAGACGGGGACAAGGAACGGCGACGCACACACAGCACACACACACAGCCATGGAGAAGGAGAGCGCAAATGCTGCTCAACGGCGCAGAAGAGCGGAGAAGCTTGACCCATCGGATCCCGAAGTAGTTTCCTGGCAATTAGCGGCGGAGGGTAGGAAGAATGAACAGAATACTGTGTTGGGGCCATAGAGACGGCAGCGTGTTACTTCACTGATCACCAAGCCGTCTTTGTGGCAATAGAGAAGCCACCTGACGTTGAGCAAAAATATACATGTGCCACATAATACGTATACCGTGTGTGTGTCATTGGAGCCGCAGTAAGCATGATAACCAAGCTAATCTTAGACAATCTAGACAATCAGGAAAGCTAAGAATGATCAGCTGAACCTTTGCTAACGCTACGTATATCCTGGCATAGCCGAGCTAAGCCACTGCAACATTTTTTTAAATCAAGAAACTCGCTAGCAGACGCTGCCTGCGTCGGCATTGAACGGTTGTGCAGCGCGAGCAGTCGGTTTTTTCCAATCAAGAAACTCGCTAGCAGACGCGGCCTGCGTCGGCGTTGCGAGGCGAGAGAGGGGGGAGCGTAGGAGAGGAGAGAGGGGGGGGCGGGGACGCGCATGCGCAATGGGGGGTGTAAAGGCCGCGGGAGGGATTCCTAGAGGAGAGAGAGGGGGGAGGGGACGCGCATGCGCAATGGGGGGTGTAAACGCCGCGGGAGGTATGCCTAGAGGAGAGAGAGGGGGAGCGTAGGAGAGCAGGTGTGTGGAGAGGGTTGGCGCATGCGTAGTAAGGGTGGTCAGGACGCACACCACCACCACCACCACCACCGGATTAAACTTTGCCATAAGATGCTTCGCATCTAATAAATTATTTAATCAGGTATTTTCCACTGTTATCGGTAAGCGTTTCAATAAAAACAGTTGCTGTATAACATTTTGCATTGTCTACCTGTTCATTTATTTTACGCCACATCGACGCACCGAATTCACGCGTGTAGATATAAGTGACTATAAAAAATGGGACAGTGGCGCCCGGTATCGTACTAGTTTATACTCAAAACGTATAAGAATCGCTAATGCCTTCAATAAACATTTTAATTTATATATGGGAACGTGAGGCTGTCTACAGACAACGCTTTTGCACTTTCCCCTCAAGGTTTACCACACTTTCACCTTTAAAACGAGCTTACTGCGATGGAAGGATATCATGAGCGTTCCATTCATAGCGGGTGGTAACCCTAGCACGACCACGCCCATCTCACGGCTAGACGGAGAACCAGGCGCATTAGTCACTCCCATGGTGAAGCGGGCGATGCGATTGGCATCGAAAAACGTGAATATAACATAAGGGTTATGGATTGCACTGTATTCGACGGGGCTAAACATAATTTTTATTACTATAGGTACACAGCACATATCAGAGTGGCGACATTTTTGGCGAAATTTAGGGAAAAAAATGCCGACTTTTGGCGACATTTTGCTCGTCGTTTGGCAACATTCATTCAAAAGTCAGTGGCAACCCTGGTTTTTGGGTATATTTAATTGTTGTGCGCATAGACCTTATGCGAGATTACTGTCATCTGCCGAAAGTTTGACGAAGCTACCTATTCGGCGCCATGTTGGAGGCTTGTGTCTGAATCGAATTGCTGTTGCTGCTATAACCGCTATAACTTCTTGCTTGTATCTGCTTTGATAGTAAGCAGTAGGGGAATGAAAACGTCAGAAGAATGTGTAAGGGCCTATACCCGCTACCGGCATTTCCTAGTTATTACGTTGATAGCTATTACGTGTAAAGAACTGCCTCACTGCGAGTCACATGTAGGCCGGCCGTCGTTGAGAATGAAGCTTCGCGCTAGTTAACAAATATTGTCTGTCTGCTTTCAGTGTAGCGAATAAAGCGTTGTTAGCCGGCTGAGTATCAGGTATGTAATGTAGGATGGTCAGGAGGAGGCGCGCGATACGGCTAGGCACAGCAACGACGATAAGAAAGTGCTGTTGACCAATTTTAAAGCGTATTTAATAAAGGACGGCCTACGTCGACCTGATGTGTTGTCCGTATAATTTGAAATAAAACTTTGTTGTCTTTTTTATTTTTGAAATAAAAAAAATTATTCGCTTCTGTATTCACCGACGTAGGTTATGTACAGAATTACCGCACGATTAAAATGTAAAAAATTTCTGCATGCCGCGAACGTGAAAATTGAACATGAAAAGTGTTAGTTGCTTCAAGAAGTACGTACGTGCCGACCAGCTGGTATTTTTTTTTTTGAGTATCCTTCCAACATGTGCTCGTAAATAATACGATACGCCAAAAATATTCGCGTTCACATCGTCGCTTTCGGGGCCTACTGGCGCCTTACAATTTCAACCCGTTGGTGCAAGGTAGCTTTGCGACGCCGACCGAACGCTTGCGAAACTACACAGTAAAAATTTTTACACCTTTAAGGGTGTATTTATTTTGTCCCATGGGCAACACCCTTTAAGGGTGTTTAGAAACACCCTAAACGTAGGGTGTTTAGAAACACCCCTTAAAAACGTAGGGTGTAAGAAAAGATTACACCCTACTTTAATAGGTGTTTATGAACACCCCTAAACTATGGGTGTTACAATAAGCAACACCCGTTCCAGTGGGGTGTAATAGACAAAAACACCCTTGAAAGGGTGGCAGTAAAAGGGTGAACCACATGATACTTCTTCCCAGTCAGCCCCCTTGGAGCACTCCAGGCCTCAGCGTGTATCCAATCCTCTCAGGTGCAGCCTAGAAAGAATTCTCCTGTTAAGGAGATGATTCAGAAATGGGCAATCCCTTGACAAAAAATGGATTGATAAAGAGTTTCAAAGATTGCAGCAGTGCCCACATCAGTGTGGCTGTCGTCGACTTTCTTGGCGCTGCCATCCGACAGCTGTAGCTGATACACGAGCAGCGATTCTCCGTAACAACTCATGCAACATTATAAGGACTCAGAATGTCGTTTTGCTCAGCAGGCCTCCATATTATGTCTTTTTTTGGGAAAGTACATCAGTGTAGTAGAAGACTGTGCACATTGCTGAAATGAAACTTTTCCCACCTACTCAAAAGCAATGGATAGTGGTTGCAACAAAAACAGGTGAGCAATCTGACTATGGTATGCACGTTACAGTTCATACTAAATGCGATAATATGCAGGAAATGCATGTAATACGGGACGGTATGATCACGACTGCACCAAAGAAACATGACCTGCAGCACAGCAGTAGAATGAAATTTTACATAGGCGTGCTCAGACAAATTTTAAGGATTATCCCTTTCCAAGCAAAGACAACAGAATCATTGGTAATTGAATGAAATATGAGTATTTATTTCTTTTAAAATAAATCGTTACAGAACTAAAAGCTTGTCTTAAAACTCCAAAATAAATTCCAAAACAATATTCGATACACTGATTTTACTGACAAGTACTGGCAGTTTTGTTAAGCTAAAATTTTCAACAGCAAATGATCTGTTATAACTGCTGCAAAAAAGTCACAAAGCACCGAGTAAAAAACCACAAAGTAGAATAACTATACAAGAGAGTGAGCTGTATTATTTCTAGCATGTGTGCGCTATAAACACTGCGAAAAGGCATGGCTAAAAACTTGCTGAAGGCTTACTTACAGCCTACTATATGTAACAGCGTATAAACTTGGACATTACACTATCACAACGTTTGACAAGGTTATGTAATTGGGGTTAGATTAACGTAATGTGATTGTTCATACACTTGCACATTACAAAACCACAGCTCTTCACTGCCGGTTGCATAATCTATCTTCATCTGCTCAGATGACTGGTTCCTTCGACAGCAGTGGGACCAGACTGTTCTTTCTGTACAGTAAATTCGTTCCCGGAAACCTAAAATAAATACACAAGGAGCAATGACCAAAAATTTTGCAAAGAGTGTAACATACAGTATGACCAATTGCTTTCTTGGTTATATGTAGGTATAAATGAAGTGCATAGCCAGCATATTCAGTGGCATCGGACTCCAGACAGTGACAAACGCAAAAAAAGGGGTATGCTGCAGAATAAATGCAATAAGAACTATACGCGTAGTGTCCAATTCGCAATAGTATGAACATTGTGGCGGCAAAATGCGACAATTTATCGGTTCTTTAACTGATTTAGTGTGCTTTTAAGGCCCTACGGTCACCACTTACGCAGGTGGTCAGCTATGCGCGTGGTAGCGGAAGCGCGCTGCGTGCACGCCCTTCATATCTATTACCTGCACCGGCAATGCTGACCGGTAACAGTGATAGTTGTAGGGCGACAGTGGATTGAGGAAGCGTCGAATCGTAAGCAGTGGTTCGCTCGCAGGGCATTTAAAAAGTGGCAAGAGGCGCTGTGCATGCGGAACATCTGGCCAGTGTTTTAGAAAAGTGCACTTACTGTTCCGATGATGAAATGTTGATTTTTACAAGCCCATCCGAACAGCGATTTGGTCGAAAAAATAAAACGGTCACTTCTGTCCAGCCGTACGTACGTACAGGCCCAGCTATCGAAGAGGTGACGAATAACCGCACAGCATATCAATCGGTACGAACGCAGTTATCAGCCATACCGGATACCCCATTACACTAGGTCCAATGTAAGCACGAGCTAGCACATGTTCGTGCGTCGGACGGGTACGATCTTGGCGCATTTTAAAAGTACTCACTATTTCAATACGCGAATAGGCTAACGCACGGACGCACGTACAGCCGCCCACTTTTTTAACCTGAACACGCGAGCATCGATCGCCGAGTCTGTAAGCGCCTGTTCCGGGCGTCCTGGTGGCCGGTTCCCGGAACAGCCTAGCAGAAGACAGCTGCATAGGACTGTTCATCGCAGGCATGCATGTACTCTCGTTCATTTCGTCGTTGTGCTCCGTTAAACGCCGCTTATCGACTGGGCGGTCGACGCTCGCGCGTTCAGGTTAAAAAAAAGGGGCGGCTGTACCTTGTTTCCGTGTTCATCTCTGACGCTCCGTTCGCTGCAGAAGGGAACACAGCAGCCCGACAGCACTGCCAAGGCTCGCCTACTGGTCAAATCCGTACACAGAAAACCATGCAATAGGGATTGCAGCGAGTCAGAACTGCCTGCTGCGATTATCGCGTACTCGTATCAGCTGCGCGCATCGCCGTGGTTGAACAAAACATGGCGGAAAAACATGTTTTCGGTTTCATTCGATAGGTGGCGCTGAATTTTCTAAAGGGTCTATTGACGTTAACCCGGCTTGAAGTCTGTGTCATAGATTTATATATGTAATGTTTATTGTTTTGTTATAAAATTAGACACCCAGCAATGCAACGGACCTTACGCCTGCATAGTGCCTTTTTCCAAAGCAGTTTCAAGACCTGGCATGGCTCTGTGGCCGATTGCCTGATTGGCCACGCAGAACGCTTTGGTTCGATTCCTGCTGAGATCCTGATTTTGTATCGTTGCATTCGTGGAGTCTACGCTGCCGATGTCAGTTTCTCTCAAAGCTCTCACATTTAAGTTACTAATGTCTGTCCTCGCCGGCGGGTCTCCTCGCCGGCGGGTCTCATCGTAGGTAGCTGGCCCCGCCGCCGGTCCCCTAGCCAATCTTGCAGAGAGGAGAGGCGCTCGAACGAAAACGACAGAGATTTATTTACATAGTGAGAAGAGAGTAGCAAGAAGAAGTGAGATTGAGACGTGAGTGAGAGATACAAAAATGTCTTCGGCTTTTATATCGCCGCGTTGCCAACCCTGGGCGTATTGTCCGCATCTTTAGCCAATACGGCTCTCGATGGCCTTGAAGCTCCACCCACGAAACTGGGGACCGACGTCCAATAGATGCACGTGGAGAGGGCACCATCGAAAACGATGACCAAATATGGTCACGAGAACAGCACCACGATTCGGCGCACCGCACCAACTTTTGCACACGTTTGCAGATCTTGGCTGGGGCTGGATTCCAGGAATTCTTCCGGCCAGGGGGTAGAGTCTCTGTGCTCGTGCCGAAGAATGTCACAGCTTGATAGGAAGATCTTCCGCCAGGCAACTCCATGCAGCAGGTGCTCTGTGGCCTGGACCTCGGGGCTTGCTCGTATGACCGTTTGCAGTGGAGGTCACAATGGTTTTTGTCGCGCTGGTCTTCGGGGAGCAGAACCGGTCGGTAGAACCTCTTTTGTTCACGCCCGGCCGGGAGATAGTCGCGATGTCCCAACTCCTCGTTTTTGCCTGGAGCAGGTTAAGGAACTGTTTGTCGGGTTAGCCGCCGACGAAAAAAATTCGACGCCGATGGCGATCGTAACAGTCTCTCGCGCGGGGGGGTAAAGATCTCGATGGGCTGAGGTTTGCAGCCACAGTCCGGAGAGATCAGCGCTGACATCCGGTCTGGTGAAGGCTGTCCCAGATGAAGTAGTGTTCACCACCTGCTTCATTGTTGGCTCAACAGAGATCACATACACACATGAAAACACGAGCACTCAGCCGGCGAGCGCCGGACAATCCCGCCAAACTCCACCAGGCAATTTTCCCCTTTATTGACATTTAAAGGAAATACACACGTTCCCGAAATTTTACTCCTACCTTAAGGTGAAACAGCAACACTGGAAGCACACAGAACCCGAAACCCTGGATAGCAGTGTCTTCAATGTTTTCAAACAAGTTCAATCGAACCTTAACAGAGTAAAAAAAAAAAATCAGTAGCCCTTTCCTCGGTCACAAAAAAAAAAATGTGCCACAAGTCTCGAGGCTGCCCCTCGCATTAGGGGCATCGACTCGAGCCATCAGCGTTGTCAAGCAGTATGCCCTTTTTGCATCGCACCACTCGTGCAAGTTGGAAAGCGAGGCTTCAACGCAGTAGGCGGCTGCTCCTAGAGGACAAGGTCAGTAGCCCTGTGAGAGGTCAATGCTCTACCTCTACAATAACCTTACTTGGCAATTCAGTGAGTAAGTTTTAAGAACTGCCCTCACTACGCCTTCCGTACTACCGCCTACACAGGATACTTGAAAAAAAAAACAAAGAAACAACCCAAAACAAAGAACTCCCACATGAGTTCTGCTTACTAAAAGAAAAACCTAAGCATCCGTGCTTGTTCCTTGCGCACGCGTATACCTAAGTTGAAACATTACCGTTTTCACCTACTAGCGGGACGCACACTGACAGACTCGCAAATCTTTCACACTAGATTCAGCTGCGTCTTACAACTGTCCGAAAGGTCTCTCACCTCAACATTCGGTAAAACGTAACGCTCCGCCTAAGCGGTCACACGATCTATAAGCATTCAACGAAAATCAAAGTAAAGGAAATAAACAATGCGTCATAATAGTCTAATTTGCTTAATGTCCTCATGCCAGCCCCTCTGATAAAGAACACACTGAGTTTGTTTGTTTATTTGTTTGTTTATTAATACTGTCAACCCCAAGGGGGGGGGTTACAGGAGTGGAAACAATACAATTTTACAAGATAAATACAATGTTCTACTGCAATTCGACCAAAAAAAAAGGAGAGAGAGTAAAAAAAGAAAAAAAAAGAAAGAAAAGGTCAAGAACTACATCACAAAATGAAGACATACAGTGAACACTGCTATGTGCGCTTACATTGTGCGCGTTGAAAATGTGATAAAACACAGGGATGCACACTTACATTGTGCGCATTGAGAATAAAAAAAATTGACAAAGCGAGAGGCAAAACACGTCGACATCGTGCACACAAGAAAAAAAAAGTAATAATAGTAATAAATAATTGCTACGACCCATTTGTATCAGAGAAAATTAGTGGCTCTAAAGCTGCAGTGAAAGCACTGATGGAGGGAGACATGACTACTGAACTTGGTAGGTCGTTCCATTCTTTAATTGCCCTTGGAAAGAAGCTGTACATAAATGTGTCATTTCGGGTAGCTGGGGGCTGTATGTATAAACTGTGTCTATGTCTAAAGCGCGGATCTGGAGAAATTACAAAGAGATCTAATAAGTTAATTTTAACCTGGTTTCGAATAATGAGGAATAGAAATTTTAAACGGTCATACTTAGTTCTTAGTTCTAAGGCGGGAAGGTTTTCACGGTTACAAAGTTCGGAGGCAGAGTGTACGCGGTGATATTTGTTAAATATATGAATCTGGAAGCCATCCTTTGAACTCTGTCCAGTTTATATCGGTTAGAAGCGGTGTAAGGGTCCCATACTATCTTAGCATATTCGATTACTGGTCTTACTAACATTTTGTACGCCAGGCTTTTCACCTCGGGTGTTGCGCCATGTAACCTTCGCCTCAGGCCCCACAGAGTTTTATTTGCCTTTCTGCAGGTGGCATCTATATGAGTGTTCCACCTCAAGTCTGGAGTAAATATTAGCCCTAAGTATTTATATTCTGTTACCCTTTTCAGTTCATGCGGACCAATATTGTAATTATATTTCAAAGGTACCTTTTTTCTTGTTACACTCATGCAAACTGACTTTACGGGGTTTAAAGACATCTGCCATTCATTACACCAAAGTAAAATTTTTTGTAAATTATCGTTCAGGTCTAACTGGTCTCTCAGGGATGTGATCTTGCTATATATCTCGCAGTCGTCGGCAAACAATCTCAGTGGGACGGGCAAATCTGATGGCAGGTCATTTATAAAAATAAGAAATAGAAGGGGCCCCAAAACACTGCCTTGAGGCACGCCGGATCGAATTGGTCTTGACGTGGATTTAATTTTATTTATTTCTACGTATTGCGTAGTTCTGTTGGGTGCTTTAGTTCTACACTACTTGAATTTAAGAGCGCTGTAACATCAACACACACTATTAAACGTACGTTATATCCCTACAACCTAAGGTCTTCTAAACGCGCCTCCGAACATAAATGTTTACAAAAAAAAATTGGCCGCGTATCTGCGTGCTTCGCTGCAAATGTCGTCGAAAGACGATAGTCTTGTGCCGACTGCACTGCATGAGTACCACAATTTAATAGCTGGGCTAGCCGCTGGGCTCGTTTTTCGGACGTTTTCCGGGCACGCTTAGACGGACGCCGGCGTTTCTCCGCTGAAATTTGGTCGTCGGTCTTTTCTCTGCGTTCTCTGATCATGTCTTGTAGAGTGGGTCGTATTTCATCAAGCGGCCATATATGTTTTGCCTTGCCCTGAGACAGCGCTCTTCTACGATGAATCAGCCGCATCTGGCTGGCATTGATAAAACAGAAGAGGACGCCATCTACAGCGCCATCGGGGAACATCGGCTTGTGTTGAACTATGCTGCTGCCAGGTGGCAGCACCACAGCGTCGAAGTTAAATCACTGGGCGGAGACTTGTTTTGTACACAGCGGCGCATTTTCAGCGCCGCGTAATATACACTAGGATCTTTATAATTACGTATCTATAGATTTTGTTTTAAAGGAAACACTGTGAATAGTACTAAGGTATTGATGTTGTGCATCAGGTATGCGTATAATATTTGATTTTTAATTGCCCACGCTCACCCGTATGAACACATGCCCCTCGATCAAGATTGGAGGTCGTAAGGCAGGGGGTTAAACTTTGGCCAGCTAGCTGAATCGTGCGACGTGCCGACAAACAGAGAAACAGACAGACAGACAGACAGACAGACAGACCAAAATTTCTCCGTTTAGGTATCCCAAGAAAGATTATCGTCTTTAATAGAACGCGCAATGAAGATGCCGTACGCGCCAGGAGCCTCAATGCCGTACGCACCAGGAGTACCTGACAAAATCTGTTTGTCACTCTTAACAGTAGTTCATGAAAACAACAACACTCCGCGTTTAACACGAACCCTTCGAAAACCACTCTGGTTTTACGCTGAAATCTTGAACAAAAGAACACGATTTCAAAACTCAAAATTAAAGGAATGTTTTAAAAATTCCTTTCCACAAACTCTGGGTCGCATTCTCCGAAAAGATAACAGCTGACCTCCACCCCTTTTAGTCGAGCGCGTGGTGGTCGTGTTCTCCGTCGCTTACGAGTTCTCCAGAGGCTACAATGAGCGCGGACTCCGCCGTCTCGCCTCATTCCCGATTTCGGCCGGCTTTCTTGCGAACGGCGAAGAGGTTGCCTAAAGCGCGGGGGAAAGACTCACCATTGTCATTTTGTTCTTGTTCCCGCTCGGAATTAGGACCTGCAGCTAGGGTGGCTAGAATGCAGCATCTGTTCTCCTACTGCAGCATCTGTTCTCGGAAACCTTCGACATGGTTGTCTCCGAAAACCTTTCCCTTTCAACTGCGCCTTCCTTCGCGGAGACGCGCGTTGCTTTCCCGCTCTCCTCTTTCGCCGATTGCGCCAGACAGCACGTCTCAATGGACGCTGTCTGGAAGGGCCCGATGGCCAAACCTTTCTGGTTATCGCGCTGCGGTGAGTCACCTGTCCTGACCTTTCGCGACGCCGCACGTGTCCGCTTCTTTCTTTTGCGGCGACGCTTACGAACAACCTTTACTTGGTTGCCACGAACTTCCTTTCGGGCTGCGACATTGGCGGCCTTACAATCCAAGTGTGCCTGTGCACCACCCTTTCTACAGCTTTCTGCTCTATTGCTCTGTCGGGCGGATTCATCGGCGCTAACCTTAACAAAGCCTAACGCTCGGCCCTCCTTGACGACAGAGTTGACCTCTTGGAGCTTCTTGTCCTTCCCGATTTCTTGGCAGTCATTGCCTTCTTTGTCGGCTTCCGGCAGATCATGTACGAGCTGACGCACGAGGCACGTTTCTAACTCCCCACAAATTCCTTTAATGTAGCTGGGATTAGACTTTTCCTCGTAACGACCACCTACTAAACCCACCCCTGATCGTACACCTGCGACTGCCTCGCACTGTACCTTTTCACACTCTGGGACATTTCCTACACTATCTGTAGGAAACTCTTTTAACAGTCTCTGACCCTCTTTGGTACTACTGTCGGGTTTCAGTAGCGCCATTTAGGACTACCTTTGTCCCCTTCGATCTTGCCTTCCGAAAGGCCATTCCCCTGTTGGGGCGCGAGGGAAGTCTCCAACTCATCAACCTGTCCGATGGCCCTATTAGGGCGGCTGGGACGAGCCTCGGTCCCACATGGAACGCCTTTTGGACTTGTTACAGTTTCTATACCAGCCATGGTCTCGCTCTCAACATGCACTACCTCTGCGCCTTCGGAGAATCGCGTACCTTCCTCGGGCGCAATTTCACTAGCAACGCTCGCTTTTCTCCGCAGAAGGGTCCTTGTGCATGTCGCACTCGTAGATAAGCGTACCTTTCCCGGGCGGTACCTCACAAACAGCGGCTTTCTCTGTGACTTTATTCTGCACCGTACTCGCCACTTTATCGCACCTTTTGTGCGCTACACACACTACACATAAATACGACTGACGACGATTCTGATGCTGTGTCCAAATTTCACGATTCACCATTACGATCTCTTCATCTAATGCTCGCATTTCAGCCTCGTGTCTACGTTGCTTTTCTTCCTCTCTGCGCTTCCATGCCTCCTGCCTTTCTTGCTCTATGCGCTTCCATTCGGCCTCTGCCTCAGCTTCTGCCTTTCTCTCGGCTTCCACCTTTCTTGCGCTTTCCGCCTCTTCCTCCTCCCGAATATCCTCGACACATACTGAGAGATCGTCCTTGTCCCACTCCAATGCGAGAATCGCCTCTATCAGATGTGGCCTTATTGTAGAGTCCGGCAAATCTAGACCTAACTCCCTTGCAATCAGAAGCAACACTCGCTTTCGCAGGGATTTCAAATACATGGCTGCTTCCAGTGCCGCTTTCTCTGTTAAACCAATGATTCCTGTCTTGCAACTAATTAACCTAGACGACAACGACAGGTCTAGATTTCTGCCTTGCCTCAAGTTGCCTGTTAACTTACTCTACAAGTAAAGTCCTGTCTTTGCAACTAATTAACCTTGACAACAACGACAGCTAAACTTGACCAAGCTTCTACACTTTTCTGCCTTGCCTCAAGTTAACTCAGTCTACAAATAAGCTTCACAAGCTACTTTACGGAATCCTGTCCTGTCACTGTTAACCTTATGCCACCGACAGAAAGAGCTTAACCAAGCTATCACGCAATTCTCTGCCTGACGCAAGTTACCCGTTAACCCAATGACCAGGACAGCTACACTCTACCACCTTTTACTAAACACATATAGTAAATGCCTTGCAAAGTTCAACAGAAAAGTCGGCACTCACCCAGCCTGCAGTCCTGCTTCCAGCGCCGCGTGCATCTCAGATGTGCCGTTCGGTTGAGTCCCGAGGTCGATGAGCTCGCGTCATCCCACCGCTGCCGTCCAGTTGTTGGGACTCTGGGTTTGGGAAGCATCCCACCAATGGTGCCAGTGGTTGCGACTCGGGTCCGGCGGGTCTCATCGTAGGTAGCTGGCCCCGCCGCCGGTCCCCTAGCCAATCTTGCAGAGAGGAGAGGCGCTCGAACGAAAACGACAGAGATTTATTTACATAGTGAGAAGAGAGTAGCAAGAAGAAGTGAGATTGAGACGTGAGTGAAAGATACAAAAATGTCTTCGGCTTTTATATCGCCGCGTTGCCAACCCTAGGCGTATTGTCCGCATCTTTAGCCAATACGGCTCTCGATGGCCTTGAAGCTCCACCCACGAAACTGGGGACCGACGTCCAATAGATGCACGTGGAGAGGGCACCATCGAAAACGATGACCAAATATGGTCACGAGAACAGCACCACGATTTGGCGCACCGCACCAACTTTTGCACACGTTTGCAGATCTTGGCTGGGGCTGGTTCCAGGAATTCTTCCGGCCATGCGGTAGAGTCTCTGTGCTCGTGCTGAAGAATGTCACAGCTTGATAGGAAGATCTTCCGCCAGGCAACTCCATGCAGCAGGTGCTCTGTGGCCTGGACCTCGGGGCTTGCTCGTATGACCGTTTGCAGTGGAGGTCACAATGGTTTTTGTCGCGCTGGTCTTCGGGGTGCAGAACCGGTCGGTAGAACCTCTTTTGTTCATGCCCGGCCGGGAGATAGTCGCGATGTCCCAACTCCTCGTTTTTGCCTGGAGCAGGTTAAAGGAACTGTTTGTCGGGTTAGCAGCCGCCGAAAGAATTCGAAGCCGATGGCGATCGTAACAGCGGCTAGATAGATAGATAGATAGATAGATAGATAGATAGATAGATAGATAGATAGATAGATAGATACGTAGACAGAAGCGCTCAAGGTGCCTGTCGTTTGCTAAGAAATGCTTCGCATTTAAAAAGGAAAGTAACGGGGGGTGGGGGGACGGTCAAGGACAACAGGGCCGCCTTCCTGATTTGGAAGTGCTACGACATGAAATGCTTTGCTTGAAAAATACGCATAGTGAAGCAATACGCGCACGAAGCCTCCCACCAAACGCTACACTGTTAAATTCCTACAATCGAAAACAAGCAACAAACAACATGCTCCAGCGCAATCCAGTCCGTTTGCTGAAAATTAATGACGCGCACGAGCTACATGTCTAACGTGTAATTGTTATCGCAGTGTCATAAACGAGGTAAACAAGGTAATGTCAACAGCATCGCTGGCATGCGCTAGTTTGGCCGCTGCAGCCTTGAAGCTCGTACACGAAGTCGGTTTGTCTGTGCCTGCAAGCACACGGCGCGTAAACTGTCTCGTTCCGGCGTGGCATGAAGGAGTGTTCTCTGATGATTACCCATGGTATACTACGCCGCATATATTAACAACGGCGGACGTAAACTCAGGCGTTAGTCGTAAGCAGAAGCCGGAGCAACGGAACAATCTGCCGGCTTATCGTAGGCCACGAGGAAATCTAATAATATGGAGGTTAGTTTCCAGTGAACCTTTTTTCAGCATTCCAATTTCCTGAATCTCAGCAACACGGCACACGAAAACATGTCGGCAATGCCGTTCCTATCAGCTGCCACACGTTAATACGTTTACATAACTTGCAAGTACGTCACACCGCGGAACTCTGGGATACGATCTCGGCGCATGCGCCGCCATCGCCGAGCACATGGCAGTAGACGACACCGAGTCAAGCTGTGCGGCTCTCACATTTCCTGTCAACGCCGTACGTCGCAGTGGCGATTGGTGCGATATTTACTGCCGCACGAGAATAGGTGTAAATGAGATAAAAAAAAGGACCAGAAGCGGGCACGTACTGTTTGCCAAAGGTGATGTCAACCCCATACATTGACATAATAGGGAGGGGGGGGGGGGCGCTGCGACGAACCCTGCGCACGCCTTTGACTGGGGGGGCTTTGTGGTAGAATATTTGATTGCCATGGAGAATGTCTGGGTTCGATTCCGGCTCGAGCTGTGATTTTTGACGGCGGAGGTCTTTAAGCTGAGCGTTGGTCCGTGACGGTTGAACAGAAACGATGGTGATTATGAACGAGCACGCACTCTCTTCATAGGCGTGCGCACGAGGGGGCAGAGGGGGCGGCCCCCCCCCTAGTCACCTAAGAGAGGGGGGCGCAAATTCTTCCCCATACATTGACTCAATAGGGAGGGGGGGGGGGGCGCTGCGATGAACCTTCGCCCCCCCTCTGCCCCCCCCCTGAAGGGGAACCCTGCGCACGCCTATGACTCTCTTCATCCTCTTGGTCATCTGCTTCACGGCCGGAACAAGTGCGCCGGTTTGTCCGGCGTGACCTGCAACATCTCCGATATGTGAGAAAGAGTGCAGAGAGAGAGAGAGAAAAATATATAAAGAGAAGCTCTAGGCCAAAAACGTTTTGACGAGTCGAGGATCGTAACCACTCGGCTATCCAGGCACGCTAGCAGATCATAACATAGACACGTATACGCCTAGTGCACGCCGACCGAAGCGCCAGTGGTGGCGAACTTGCTCGTTACTCTCGGGGCAGTGAGCAGACGTCCGTCGTAGGTTTGTACGTTGTTGTTCGTGTGTCCCCGCTTTGTTCACGTCTTCGAAGTGAAATAAGCAGTGTCCGACGCATGTTTGTGGTGGCCGGAGCTTCAAGATATTTCAAAAAAGAATTGCTGTGTGGTGGGGTGCTCAAATACCGACAAAAACTCGCCCGCAACGCGGTTTTACTCATTCCCCGCGAGGCCTTGCTGACATGCCTATCTAACGGGGTCGGCGCTTCTCTGCTTTTAAATACATCGTGCGGATTCTTTCTGAAACACTAAAGCGCTAACGTACTCCCACTACAGCTTTGTACAGTTTGAAGCAGGTTAGCGAGCGAATTTGAAGTTGCTAAAACAGCAGCGGCTAGCGCAGATCGACGGACGTCGCGGGATGGCATCGGCGGTGCGGCGCTAGCTCTCAGTTTATTCACCCGTACGTTTGGCGATTTCCTTATCAGGGGATTCCATCTGCAATATTAATGCCACAACTGATTTTCTAGGTGGCACTTGTTCGGCGATGGCACGTGTAATCAGCGGTAGCAAGATCGCTACATGTGCCGGCATCTCGCCGTGCGAGTTCGGAACATTTAAATATCAGTCCGCCCATACGATGTGTATTTATTAATGATACGTACAGAAACAACGTGGCGACAAAGGTTGAATTTGAAGAACAACGAGAACTGAACGAGGCGTCGCATCAGTGAACAAAACAAACCAAACCGGCTACTTACCACGAGGTTTTGAAAGTAAAATTTAGCGCAACTTGGAAAACACTCGTAACACTCACACATTCACACACGCACTCAGGATACACACACCACACACACAGCGCTCACTACACACTGTTTATTGTGCGTGAATGACCTCCATTTATACGTACAGGAAGATGCGCAAAAAAAAATGATCAACAATAGTGCGCATGTGCAAAGAATCAACAAGCGATACAGGAACCAGCCACGACCCAACAAAGTTACAAAAAAAAGAAAGAGATAAAGCCGCTAGGAGCACTAACACCTTGCCTCGAGAAAAGATATTTCCTTTTGATACAACATCACGGACGGCTCGCTAACACAACGATCCTTGATTTTTTCAATAAAGTAAGCTTCTAATGACAGACATGTTGATGATTTCACACGGTCGCCGAGTCACTAATGCAGAAGCTGAAACGTGGAACACAAAGGGATGGAGCTGCTTGGGATCCATCGGGTTCCAAGCCTCAAGTGATGCTGTACTTGCATAAGCTCTCCCACAACCTTTAGAAGGTGGCTGCAAGACATGGTGTGCCGCTGGTCTTTTCGGCGCCAGACAAACTCGGCAATTTGTGCCCGCGCATTTGCAATGGCAAGAGACGCGGTTGCCAGAAAAAAAACATGAGAAGCTGTTCGTTAAGTGCTCCACAGGGGTTCTATACTCCATTCCATTATCTTGCGGAAAAGTGTACCACGGGCAAACCGAGAGATGCCTAAATGACCGGCTTAGGGAGCATGCGCAAAAAGTTAAGAAAAACGAGGATAAGTACGCGCATCTTGTGGCACATGGTGCCGCATGTGGATGTGAACCACGCTTTACAGATACGCAGGTTCTCGGAAGGAGCGTCAAATCATCAGCACGTCTGTCATTAGAAGCTTACTCTAAATTTTACTTTCAATATGACGAGTTACCAACTAGCCCAACAACAAGTTTCAATACCACGAGCTCCACTTCACAGCTGGGCTTTGTCACGCTGGTCTGCGGGACGCACCTGGCACCTATACGCACTGGGTTGTCCCAAATTCCGCTAACTTCGCGCACGCGGCCACTTTTGTAGAGGCCCGCGCCTTTCCTGCAGCTGTCACCGCAGAAGTAGCTGTCAGGCACCCGAACGTATGGAAAATCGCGGCCGCGTACTTCAGCCGTCCCCTGCAGCAACGCTATGCAATGCGCCGTCGTCTGCTCGGCTCCCCGAGTGTACTGTCGCCGGCGCCCGCTAGGTGGCTTTCAGTGGCGCCTCTATAGGCGGCGCACTACGCGTATAGTATGGTATACCCAAGGGGGGTGGGAAAGGAAAGTGAGGGTGAGCAGGAGAGAAAGCAGTAGGAGCTAGTATTTCAGCATACCATTGAAAAAAAAAAACAGACAAAGAGAGAGAAGCAAAGAAAGAGAGAAATATGAAGGCAGAAATAGAAAAGGATAGAAAGGGGAAGCGAGGAATAAAGAAGTAATGATAGGAGGAATGGGAAATAGAAATAACTATATGCAGACAAAAAAAAGAAATCGAAATAAGCACACAAAAAAGACAAAAGCAATAGAGAGAAGAGGAAAAGATGAAGAAATAAAGAGAAAAAAATTGGCAGATCTCACGCCTTGTT
This sequence comes from Rhipicephalus appendiculatus, assembly GCA_030522465.1. Classification (NCBI taxonomy): domain Eukaryota; kingdom Metazoa; phylum Arthropoda; class Arachnida; order Ixodida; family Ixodidae; genus Rhipicephalus; species Rhipicephalus appendiculatus. The sequence continues at coordinate 11,950 of JALIZH010024842.1, read as the reverse complement.
AATAAAGTTTTTCCATAGCTAATAGACTTTTTTCCCTCCATCCCGCGCCTTGTGGCAATCGGTTTCACGCGAAGCAGTCAGCGAGTAGTTCTGCGCTGATTTGTTTTAACGCGATAGCGTTATACCCGTGCCACATGGGCACAGAAAATGACATTCGGCAGTGAATGCATTCAGTTCCCGAATGACATTTTTTTTCGGCGCAGCTGCTACACGTTCAAACTGAATGACATTTGACTTGATGATGTCGATCACATTTTCTTCTGTAGTGAGCAATTGTAGAGCAGTAATAAAAAAATAAACATGCGTTTACAAGCCTGATATACCTCCGAGAATAATTAAATGTAGAAATAAGAATATTACGCTGCCGTTAGCTTTAGCTCGTTGCTTTGTTTCACGCAGTTGCAACCGACCGTAGCAGACTACTCGGACCCACAGCGTAAAAAGAAAATGGCGCCTGTAGCATTCAAACAACAGCGTCTACCAGCTGAAGATGTTTGTCGAGAGATTAGTGTAAATAAAGGACGCGAAAAGTTTCTTTCCAGCTGAATAGGATGTCATTTTATATAATTTAGGTATATCGCACTTCGTCAGCCGCGCCGTCGAGTATGCATTTCTCAGTCGAATGAGTTCTGGCGATGGCATTTGGTGACGAATGGCATTTGGGCGAATGCCATTTCGTTTGTCCGTGTGGCACCGCGCGAATGGCATTAAATCTGAAGGCATTAGGAAGTAAATGCCATTTTCTCTGCCCGTGTGGCACGGGTATTAAATAGCTCGTTTCGCAGAAATTCCGGCGTCGGCGTCGGTGTCGGCGTCGGCGTCGTTGGTTGTGAGCGAAAAATCATCATCTTGTCCGTGACCGAAAAATCGAGAAAGATGCAAATAAAATAAATAATAAAAATTTTCGGGTCCGCGTGAGAATCGAACCCGGGTCGTCTGCGTGGCAAGCAGGTGTTCTACCACACAGCCATGCCTCTGCTTGGGAATACTGTGAAAATAACTTCCTCTGCTTGGAAATACAGTGAAAATAACTTCCATGCTTCGCAAACGCAAGCGTCCTCTATAGAGGCGTCGCAATATAACATGTAATATCCCAGGAATATTGCGTGGTACAAGCGTTCATTGCCATCGTGCGTCAGAATATGTGACTATCATAACGATTCCATAGTTTAAAGCCAGCCACCCATTACAAACGGCACACACCTTACTGTGCGTATTCCCTTAACACCACGTAGTGGGTGCATAGCAAGTTCGAAAACATTTTCCACATTTGCCGCGCATAATTTCTCCTGGTTTAAAGCATACTACCCATTACATAGTATGCACAAAGTGATTGAAGTACGCAGTAGGGACGGGATGTCGCTATCGCGTTCAACTCTTAAAGGCGAAGCTTAAGGGTCCCCCAATTTTTTTCTTTGGCTTTGAGCCAAGCGTTAGGAGGTGGACAGATGTGTATTTCTAAGTGTAGTGGTAGTGTGTACATCGTGGGCTTACCATGTACGTGGACAACACTGGCGTTTAAAGGGTAAATTATGGTCTGATGTGATGCCAGCACTCATGTTAGAGCACATTTGTCAGCATTATCGAAAGAAAGTGCACTTACGGTGCGGTTATGCGAATATCATACGCAACTTTTGTTAGCACACTCCTCCGGGGTCTAGAAACGCCTGAGTACAGCTTGCTGAATCATCGGAATGATAATATAATGTTTATTAAACAGCTACAAAAGTGGAGCCAACACTGGAACCATAATTGAAGTTAACCCAACATGGCGCCTGTATCATAGGAGTACAAATGTAGTTTTTATTGCATTGACATGAAATTAGACAGTCAGCACTACAACTACAATTGACGTTGCACCCGCATTACGCCTGCATAGGGTGTTTTTACAAAGCAGTTTCTAGAATAACAGAGAGCTGAGCTAGTTGGTACGTATTAATTCTAAAGGAAACAGGGCGTGCAAACACGGACACTAGAAGGAAGTCAGGACACCAGTTTCTAGATGTCACATGGCTCTGTGGTAGAATACCTGACTGCCACGCAGAATGCTTGGGACCTATTCCTGCTGGTATCCTTGCTTTTCATTCTTTGGCATTTGCCGGGTCAACGCTGCCGATGTGAGTGTTTAAGAGCGAAGCTGTTTGAGCTAGCCGTTATTTCCGAGGCTTACGACTACGTGCCGTGCGGCCTACGCGGAAACTACCATCATCATAAACGGGTATGTGCCACAGCAATTGGACAAATCCCCCTACTCACCACTGGTCCACAAAAAATGATGAAGGCAACAGTTAGCCAAACAAATGGCTGCGAAGCGACGGCGGTGAGCTGAAGACCCCGAGTACGTAGAACGTGAGAATGCTAGGGAACGGGAAAGAACGGCGGCTGCGAGAAGACACCGAAGCGATGGAAGGCATACGCCAACGACGACGTACCCGCAAATCTATGAGAGGTGCCAACGCTTAATTTCAATGCGAGGTTCTGTCTCTGGAGTTTCGACATCCGTGTCGTGTCTGTGACTGTCAGTCGAACCTCTCTGCGCTGAAAATCAACGTAGAAACAACCAAGCATCACCGAGCTAATACCTAGCAACGACCTAGAAGCAACCTAGAAAAACCTGCATCACCTAGCTAAGGCCAGGAAACAACCTAGAAGCAACCAGACTGGTGTTTAGAATCGTCCACCTTTGCTGTTTCAAGCCCTGCGCGGCTTAGTGCAAGCTTCGCCTGATACTTTTTTTTAACCCGAAGCATTTCTCAGTGAACTGCAGGCACTTTGAGCGTTTCTATCTACGTAGAGGGAGAAAGAGACTCTTTATTAGAAAAACAGAGATTTCTGCCGGCGTCTACATATCGCTGGCATGCTACTCTGTGTAGGAATGGGGAAGGGGATAAAAAGATTTCAGAAGAGAGGGAAGCAAAGAATGATAAAAAAGAATATAAACTAATAAGAAATGTGCAAGTGAACTTGATAAAAGTATTTACAATTAAGGTGTCAGGTAAGTCAAGATTTTTCCTATGTGAAGTATTCCATTTAGAGCCTTCCGACGAGGTCAATTTCGGACAAATAATTGACTAATGTCTGTACAACCTGACGCTGTTTTTAAGGTCCGGGCACTGGGCCTAATATTTTGCGCGACGTTAACTGTTCGTGGCAAATCATGTCCATTTGTCGTTCGAACGGTACGCGGAGCATTCAAGTAGAATGTGCTCCACTGTCTCTACGCTGCCACAGTTATCACAACAGGGACTGATGGTACGCCATATGTGGTACAAATAACTGTTCGTGTATGCCATGTTCAGTCGAAGACGATGATATAGCGTCTCGAGGTGGCGAGGGAGTGAATGGGACATTTTCGCTGTCACTTCTGGGTCAATATAATGCAGAAAGTTGTCTTTGTGAAGCAGCAAATTCCAAAGGCGGTCTTTTTCTTGATAGGCATATCTTTTTGCGATGTTCAAAACGTCGGCTTTCGTAAAAAACAAGCAGTTGTTCCGTGTACGAATACAACCGATGAGCGAAGCTCCTTAGAAATGGGACGCAGACGACTATGCGCCTGATCTCGCTGCTGGCTTTCATTGAAGGCGGTAGGGTGGGGAGCGGGCGGGGAGAGCGTCTGCTGCGCTCAGGGTTGCCGTTGGGTAGACTTGAATAAGAGCCAAATTTCAAGCTAAAAGTAGCCAAAGTAGCCATTCCATTTAACTTTATCGCCAAATTTGTAGCCAAAGACAACAAAAGTGGTATTATGACTAGAATTTTTATTATTGTACACTAATATGATTTTCGATATGCAAAAACATAGAAACAAGAGCATAATATTTCCTTCTAGATTATTTTTAAAGCTATACAGGTGAGTTACAAAAATGACAATTATTTATTAATGAACCGCAAGGGCAAGAGCATTACAAAGGAGAATGGAGAAAACACAAACAAAAATGTAACACAACACAGTGAGTAAAAAAGAACAATGTACAGACTTCCCACAGATTAGTACTAGTTGCTATAGTAGTTACTGCTTGAAGAAAACTTATTATCAACACTTGATCGGGTATGAAGGTGATTTCACTCGTTCGCCTTGCTGCGGGCGGTATAAAATCTTCGGTGTTTACAAAATAGAATACATATCTGATAGCGATAACTAAAGTGATGGGACCTATATTGCGGTGATAAAATAAATGCGTCATGAAGGACGCTGCGGTGGTACGTTTTTCGAAATAAATCCAAGAGGAAAAAATTTCGGTGCTCTGTTAGATATGGTGGGTAAAGGCGGAATTTCGTGGCTATTATGCCAGCAGTGTGATTGCATTCGAAAGAATATTACTCTTCCTGTTTTTATCACATGATCAAGTGACGGGTTAAAATGCAACGCGATTGAAGAGTTAAGTAGGCAACTTTTAGTCGTTCGGACGGCATGTATAATCTTTCTTTTTGTGACATTTAGTTTCATAAACCATATTTTGCATCAGATGGCACCGCAACTATATCGTATTGGTTAGTGTACGTTCAGTGCGCTTGCATATTGTTGTGCAGTATAGACTTCTTGCCAGAGGCGGAGTAATTTTTGGAACATTCCAGCCAACAAGTCGGTGAGAACATTAGACGTTGAATCAGTCTTTTCTTGGAGTTGCACAGCGAAATTGATCACATTATTTACCAATTACAAACTAGCTTTATTTTGGTGCGGATCTTCGATTTTTTTTTTTGAAGTTCTCACGAGAATACGCTCTTTGCATCAGCGTTAGGAACTAACCTCAAAAGAGATAGCGGGCAGCGTGAGCAGCGTGCTAGCCACACATTTGATAACATGCGCGCAACTTCACCACTCCGTGTTTGCAGGCGCGCCGCGCGTTGCGTGGGGATGCCTTGATGCGCGCGAGCCTTCTCCTGAGGCGAAGACATGCGCGCGCATTAGCTTAAACGACAGAAAAGGTTGAAAACAGTGGGTCATCTGTAGGCTGGCTTGTTCTTTCACCTGCCAATAATAAGAAAATTAGCTACTAAATGCGCCAAAACAGAAGTTCAATGTAGCCAAAAAGTAGCCATGGCGCCAACGTGAAATTTTCGTAGCCAGACGGGGTCCTAAAGTAGCCAATCTGGCGCAAAGTAGCCACCAACGGCAACCCTGGCTGCGCTTGGTGTCAGGAACGACTGAGCGAGTGAGTGTGCGGCACGCGCAGCGCAGGGAGAGGGAGACAGGTGGGAGAGGGGTGCGAGCGGCTATGCGGTGACGGAACGCCGCGCGCAGCGTTTCATTAGGGAGATTTCGAATAGGGGCCCTAAAAGATTTGGGACCCCAAACAAATAGCGTCGAGGCCACTGCGCATGCGCGAAACCCACACAGCGTTTGGGTTTTGCGTTGGGGACGCTATTTCTTGAATTTAGCGGGAGCCCCAAAGAGCTTTGCGTTAAACAATCATGGCGGCACGCACTGAAGTGACGGTTCTCAGCGTGCTCTTGGCTGATAAAAGCTGATAAACTCGGCTGATAAAAGCGGGCATGGTTGCCTTAATAGAAAAAAGTTGCTTTTTGATACTAAAACTAAAAACCTTTTTTTTTTTTAGATGCGAAGCATCTTATGCTCGGGGCTCTGTCCGTCCCTCCCGCGTTCCGCGTCCCCCGTCCCCCGTCCCGCGTCCCGCGTCCGGCCACTTTCATGAAGTAGGGAAGCACCCATTATGCGAACCAGAACACTGTAGTAATATGAAGGCCGTCAACCCTACTACAATCATCAGAGTCATGGCCGAGAGCACAGAGAGGCTGCTTAGTAATGGCTAGGCAGGTGGTGTCTGTCGCCCAGGTTGACCCCATTCCTTGAGTCATGGCCGAGAGCACAGGGAGGCTGCTTAGCAATGGCTAGGCGGGTGGTGTCTGTCGCCCAGGTTGACCCCATTCCTTGATCTTGCTTGCATGTGTTTGGAGGGGGGCTTAGTCCTTCCCACAGCGCCTGCGCGTCCCCTCCCCTTCCTCTCCTCTAGGAATCATCTACTCTACGGAGCGGCGCCCGCGTCCCACAGCGCATGCGCGTCCTCTCTCCTCTAGGAATCCTCTACTCTACGGAGCGGCTCCGGCTTCCCACATCCCCACAGTGCATGTGCGTCCTTTCCCCCTCTCTCCTCTAGGAATCCTCTATACTACGGAGCGGCTCCCGCGTCCCACACCCCCACAGTGCATGCACGTCCCCTCTCCTACGGTCCCCCCCCCGTCCTTTCCGCTAGGAATCCTGTACGGAGCGGCGCGCACGACAGGTGGCGTGACAGCTTCATACTCCGCTGGGGTGCCACGGTAGTTCCGCGGTATGAAAATGACGGAGCGCGCGCGCCTCATTCTCTCTCCTGTGCAGCGCCGCGATGAGCGCCCGGACCGCTGCCGTGAAATGAGAGCGGCGACGTTCCTCCTGCTCAAGCAAATTATTTCCCGGCTGCTTCGCATCCACACATGGTTCCCTTTAGCAGGAGATGTTTTTTTGCATTTAAACACGAAGGAACGCAACTTAGAAGTTTTTTTTTTATTGTTAAACAGTATGTTTTACTTTTATTTTTGTAGTAGCTTCTATTTGACGCCGTAGTGGCGCTAGAAACGCAAGACGAAATCGGTAAGAGCAAAACCTTATCCGAAAACTCTCATCTCCTGCTTCACCCAAAGCTAGCGTACGTAAAGGACTTTGAGGCCCCAAACATTCGGGTCCCCTATTCGAAAACTCCCTATTGTCTTTTTGCTCCGGCGCCGGGTAGGGAGACCGTCTGCTACTACCTTCGACAAAGCGCCCGTAGTACGCTAGAATGATTGTCATTTTACAATCCACGATAAAGGTGGTGAAAGTGAAGATGACCATTATAACCAGTTATGCACAGAGCTTATTTCTTTTAACCTCGGATTTCTGGTGAGCTAGAACCAAACCGCTCAAGGCCTGGTCACTGCAACCTAAAGCGATGCTTAAGAGAAGGGAGCTTCGAAGGCGACGGCGGGGTGCGGGCTTAAGGAGATTCGCTCCTAAAAATATTCTTCTGAAATTCCAGTATCGTAGTCCATTTCGGGCAGCTTCATCCGCTTTTACGTTTCCCGAAATACCAGCATGACCAGGTATCCATAGGAACGTAATGCTATGTCCAGCAATCTTAGCCTTGTGATGAAGATAGGCGATATCAGACGTTACAGGTTGGTATATTACCACGCCTATGCCTGTTCTACGTATCTATCTATCTAGCCGCCTACATCTGGGTACTCTCATGATCACCTCTTTAACTGGTGTGGAGGAGGAGGATACAACTTTATTTAAAAGAAAGTCCAGGGGTTTGGAGCTGGCCGCTTGTCGGCGGCGACCTCTTCTGCCCATGCAACGAGGGCTTTTTGCAGTTCTTCGTCGGGGGGACCGTATTAAAGGAGTACTGACACCTTTTTTCGAAGGCGAGCTTGCTCTGCCATACAAATCTCCTGTATGCATAGATGGCTCTGAGCAAGTATGAAGCTCAGCAAATGCTGATAAGATATTTTATTTTGATATTAAAGTCAATTTTCTCGCGGCATCCCTACTGACATCAACACTAGCCTGACATCAGGCTACAGCACTAATCCTGGTGACTTCACGCAGCAGCCTGGCTAGTTGTGATGACGTCAAGCACCAAAACACAAAAAATGGCCGCTTGCGCGTCGCCCCGTTGCTACCCGTCGCCTTCTCGATCATGTGCTCGCTAGCCGAGCGGTCGTGCGGTCACTGTCATCCAGTGTACTTGTGAAGCGAGTAAGCGGAGTCTGAATAGAGTGCGTGCACGCGAATACAAAATATACGCTTATCAGAGGGCAAGGGAATCGTCTGACTTTGAATTTGTCGTCATGGCACCGATATTTTGCCCTGTGAAGTCTTGTGCCAGTGAAACGGGGACAATAGGTGCAAGTTCCATCGATTCCCGTCTGATCCGGCGCTGCGACAAGCGTGAGTCGACTTCGTGCGCCGCGGACGAGGCGGAGACTGGACGCCAACCAAGCGGAGTTTACTCTGTTCGCTCCTCTTCACTCCGGACGCGTACACGCGCAGCATGCAGTTGCTGACCGGCTTCGGATTGTCGACGAAGAATCTGCAACGACGAATCTGCGACGAAGAATCTCAACGTTGTGCCCCACTACCGCTACCGCGCATCACGATGCCTTTCAAGGATATAGAAAAAGAGTCTGCAGCGGCAGCAACTTAAAGCGTGCAGGCTATCCCGAGTTGCGTGCTCCAGTGGAGGTTACTCGTGTTATCGAAATCAGTGTTGTTTTCGTGCATAGCTACGCCGTGTACTTCAGATATTGAGTTTAGACATGGTGAACATGCAATTCTGATAATGTACGAGTTCATCATTGTGCAGCTAAGCGTATGTCAGGCTAATGCCGTCTTTCAGGTTCTTGTTTACTTCTTACCTAGTCCATGAGGTCAAGACGACTGCCTTTCAGAAATTTGCAGAATGTATTTACTGCCATGTGTGCAAACTTAGTCGATTTTTCTGTTTTGTTATTGTCACGTTACCGACCGTGGCCTTTGCCTCATTACTTTCACACGTGTTATCGAAATCAGTGATGTTTTCGTGCATAGGTACACCGTGTACTTCAGTTGTTGGGTTGAGACATGCTGAACATGCAATTCTGGTAATGTACGAGTTCATCATTGTGTAGCTAAGCATATGTCAGGCTAATGCCGTCTTTCAGGTTCCTGTTGACTTAATTCTGACCTAGTCCGTGAGGTCAAGACGACTACCTTTCAGAAATTTGGAGGACGTATTTACTGCGATGTGTGCAAACTTAGTAGCTTTTTCTGTTTTGTTATTGTCACGTTACCAACCGTGGCCTTTGCCTCATTGCTTTCACACGTGTTATCGAAATCAGTGTTGTTTTCGTGCATAGCTACACCGTGTACTTCAGTTGTTGGGTTGAGACATGGTGAACATGTAATTCTGGTAATGTACGAGTTCATCATTGTGTAGCTAAGCTTATGTCAGGCTAATGCCATCTTTCAGGTTCCTGTTTACTTCTTTACCTAGTCCATGAGGTCAAGACGACTACCTTTCAGAAATTTGGAGGACGTATTTACTGCCATGTGTGCAAACTTAGTAGCTTTTTCTGTTTTGTTATTGTCACGTTACCAACCGTGGCCTTTGCCTCATTACTTTCACACGTGTTATTGAAATGAGTGTTGTTTTCGTACATAGCTACACCGTGTACTTCAGTCGTTGGGTTGAGACATAGTGAACATGCAATTCTGGTAATGTACGAGTTCATCATTGTCAGGCTAATGCCGTCTTTCAGGTTCCTGTTCACTTCTTACCTAGTCCATGAGGTCAAGACTCAGAAATCTTGAGAACGTATTTACTGCCACGTGTGCAGACTTAGCAGCTCTTTCTGTTTTGTTATTCTTAATTTAGCAACTACAGCCTCTTTCTTGAATTTCATGTGAGTTATCCTCAGTGTTGACTTCCTTCTGTAGTGCTGGTCATATAGCATGTGTTTCAGTGACACAGGCTGTTTATGCCTAAAGAAATAAATCAAGTTGGACATGTTTTCTTTTTTTGAACTGCATCTCCATGATGTTCGTATATTATAATTCTGGATACTTAAAGCCGCAGTAGTCTTGTGAAGGGAAATTTTGACGCACTGCAGAGACGACACAGCTGGGCAGGACCACTCACTTTCGTTTGCTAAGGCGAAGCCAGACCCATCCTACAAAGGGACGATATCGCCTGAAATATGAATGCAATACGATATAAAAATGCAGTGGCAAGAGTAAAGGTAGACATATCCTGCAGTGTGCACAGAGTCATATTCTAGAACGATCCACTGACAAGGGGCTCTTTCGAGCAGACAAAATTACGAAATAAAACGTCATTGTTATGTAGCATGCAGGTTCCTTTTTAGCAAGTACAGATATGCAGAAACACTTCATTTTATTTATCGTTTACTTAATCAACCGAATGGGCCAAAGGCACTACCGAGAAATATGACTTATAGAGGAAAAAAAAAAGAACAATGAAGTACATAAGTCAATCACAAAGAACGTGAAAGGCGAGATCAAGTAATTTGACTTGTGAAGAACTATCTCACAATGTAAGCAGCAGCTGTTCTAAGCTTGCAGATTTTATTTCACATATCGTGATTTCGAGTTCGTGCATAATTTGCGCTGCTTGACGACCGGACGTGTCCAATGCCACTTATACATGTATTTTTTTCATTTCCCTTTATTTAGTTGGACACGCGATATGGAATATGGACATAGCAATATTAGCAAGTAACATGCGCCTATGCACGTTTTGAGTGCGTGGATGACGCGTCGTACATGCGACCACCACACTTTTGCAAGATGTATACCGAAGGCATGCACTTTGCATGCCAGGGACAATTGCGATTCGGCCGACATCAGCTTCAACAGCAACAGCTAACTTAGATCAACCGCAGCAGTAATACTTGTGGATTCCCGGTGCCTCAATGACGCCTGGTCGATATCCCATCAAGGGTAGTACGCTATCTCGAGGGCGTGAATGTCTAGGCACCCACGCTGAAACGTCGGGTGCGCGGTGACACAGGCTGCCTCATCCGGCACTAGAGCGCGACTTTGTCAATTTCCCTACAGCACACAGACTACGTCTGTGTCCATCGGGTGGCAACTCCCATAGAGGCACCTACGCAAATTACGTTATCGGCGTGCGCACGGGGGGGGGGGGAGGTGCAGAGGGGGCGGCCGCGCCCCTAGTCACCTAAGAGGGGGGGGGGGGCAAAGTGAGCGCCCCATACATTGTCATAATTAGGCGGGGGGCGCTGCGACTCGTGGGGGGGGGGGGGGCGGCGCAGTCACCCCGTACATTGACCTAATAGGGAGGGGGGGGCGCTGCGTCGAACCTTCACCCCCCCCTGAAGCGCACGCCTATGGTTATCGATATAACGTTCAGGCGTTACGACCAGCAAGACGTTGGCATACTGCGTGCGCAGTGCGGCTGTCTAGGAAAGCGGCAGGACAAAGCATACATGCGGTGTCAAATCTTGAGTACCAATAATTTCAAGCAAGTAATAGCATTACGAAATCCACACGAACGCTATTGACTTCCGTAGAACATCCGGATGATGCCCGCGCAGAATCAAGCAAAAAACAGTGAATTCTTACCATTCGACATTCCCGATGCGCAAGCCGTCTGCATGGCGCTATCGCTCTCAGACGACTCGTCTTCTGACGTACTTGCAAGTGGGTCGAATGCGAAATGATTCGCGGGGTCGGCAAGCTCGGCATCTTCCTCTCTGCCGAAGTCGTTGCTGTCGTCGGTGTCTGTTGACAAATATTCGTCAATCGTTGATGGCGCGACAGTTGCCACATGTGCGGCGCGCAGCAGACGAAGCAGACGATGGAGCTACGCGCACACGAGGATACGTCACGAAAGCGTGCGCATTCACATACTACCGCCTGGTGGCGCTGCCTGTACAACGTCGTGACGTCAGGGTGCAGTATGAACTGAAACTAGCTTTTAAAAACATGCTGTAATTAATTTTTCAGGGCGCACTCACGCTTGCCGATACATTTCCTAGGCTCTTGGGGGCCTGGGCTATCATTTGACACAAGAAAACGATAAGTGAAAAATTTTGTGTCAGTACTCCTTTAAGGTCTCCCATGTCACTTCTGAGGCAGAAGCTCTCTGGGTGGGGGAAGGCCCTCGCATTCCCAGAGGATGTGACGTTGGTTTGCTATGGCATTTTTATCACAATTTTTGCAAATTGAATCAACCTCTCCGCCTGTTAAAAGTGCTAAGCGGTGAGGAGTGGTTAGGGTGTTGGTTTGAATTCGGCGGAGGACAGTGGCCTGCGCTCTTGTAAGGTTGCTGTGAGGTATGGGGTACAGTCGCCTGTCAGCTCTGTACATGTTCGTAAGGTCGCTGTAGGAGGTCACTGCCTCTCCTGCCGGTGGACCCGGTTCCAAGGAAAGCGCGACCCGGTTTGCTAA
>JALIZH010024840.1:0-21061 GCA_030522465.1 Rhipicephalus appendiculatus | reverse complement strand
ACCTGTCCTGTCGTCTATTATCTTCCGGTCACTTCACTTCTTCCTGGCGGCGAGGGTTAACCCTGGGGAAATGATCTCTCTTGGTCAGGACCATAGGGTTATAGTAGCAATGTATGGCTAACGTCTGTATACGTTCCCGCGTTGGACTCCATGGTGGGTGGCCAGCATAGCTGCCGAACAATCATGATTTTCTATGGAAAAAACGAACCCCCCTATTCCGCAGTGATCGGTCCCCTGAAAAGGGGCCGCACCGAAGCAACTGAGCAATTTTTGACCAAAGAGAGTGAATACACAAAATTTTTTCGTCGTAACGTCCCTGAGCGAGACTAAGATTCTTGACATGTCACCATTCCCGATCGCAAAAGCAATCCAAGGATGCATTGGAAGCAACTACAGTGCCAAAAAAATGAATTCAGGAGACCTCTTAATAGAAGTAGAAAACAAGGAACAAAGTCGCAAAATCAGACAACTAGGGAAAATCGGACAACATGAAGTATCTGTAACAGCTCACAGATCCCTCAATAACACACGAGGAGTAATATCCGACAATGAACTGCTCAAGTGCACCGACGCTGAAATTGAGGAAGCTCTAGCGGATCAAGGCGTACTTGCCGCACGAGCAATCATCATCCGTAGAGAAAACAAGGAAATCCGGACAAAGAATGTGATATTAACCTTCTCAAGCACGACTCTTCCTACAGCAGTTAAGGCAGCGTACCTATACCTTCGGGTGAGGCCCTACATACCCAATCCTCGCAGGTGCTTCCGGTGCCAGAGATTTGGGCATGGGTCACAGTCATGTCGTGGCAATGCAACCTGCGTAAAATGTGGCCAGAACGAACATGAAGAAGAAGAGTGCACTAACACATTGAACTGTGTCAACTGCAAGGGACCCCATGCTGCGTATTCACGCTCCTGCCCTGAATGGAAGAAAGAAAAGGACATACTTACACTGAAAACAAAGGAGAACATACCGTACCAAGAAGCTCGCAAGCGTGTTGCGTTTGCACAAAAGGGTACCTACTCAAGCGGTGCAGAGGGGGAAGGCACCGCCGATGGTTTCTGTAGGCACACAGGTCCAACTCCAGGACCTAGTGGCCGCAGTCCGTCCCCCAGACAAGAGCCCAAAAGAGGCACCAAGTGCCTCTCCTCACGGAGGTCTAAAAGCCTCGACCAGTGTTGGTGTCAGCCAACCCAATGTCGAGGTGAAACAGACCTCATTGACGGTGCCGAGCAGCCAGCCTCCTCTGAGGAGGCCAGCATCCTCGCAGGGCACCAGCAGTGATGAGCACCCTGGCGGTGCAGATTCCATGGACGTTTGTCCATCGGATAGTGAAAGCCTGGGAGACCCTGCTTCAATCAGCAGGACGACCCGGCAGCCAATCATTCCTCCCTGCAAAGGAGGGAAAGGGAGCCGAAACGTAGTTTTGGCCCCACAAAAAAAGAAGTAACCGAACAACACATAACAACCGTCGCGTTTTAGTTTCTGCATTAACAGCTCAATGTAATACATCTCATACACATTTTCTTACACAATGGCGTACATCATTCATTGGAACTGTAGAGGCATGACACGCAACCTAAGCGACGTTAAGGACATCCTGACAAGCTTCTCTCCTGTAGCTCTATGTTTACAGGAAACCAATTTAGGACCGAAAAACACCAAAATTTTAAAAGGTTACACCGTCATACGCCGCGACCGTTTGCAAGGCAACCGGCTGTCGGGCGGGGTCGCCATCATAGTCCAAAGTGGCATAGCGACGAGAGAAGTAATCGTTAATAGTTCCATTGAAACAGCGGCTGTCACCATTTTATCGCATAAAACTATCACCGTGTGTTCAATGTACATTCCACCTCATACACCTTTTACGGCAAGAGAGCTAGAACTGATTGTGGAGCAGCTGCCTGAGCCCTTTTTAATAGCTGGAGATTTTAATGCGCACAATACTTTATGGGGGAAGTGCTAAGACAGACAGTAGAGGGCAGGTAGTTGAAGATTTTATTCTAACTAACAATATATGTCTCTTAAACACTGGAGCACCTACGTACTGCTCTCCAAGCACAGGAGCCATGAGCTGTTTAGATTTGGCACTGTGCTCCAGCTCAATATTTGTTGATTTTACGTGGGAAATAATAAATAACCCTTATGGTAGCGACCATCTACCTGCTGTTGTAAAACTAACATCTCCACTTCCGACCATACACTCTCGACCACAACGCTGGAAGCTACATCAAGCTAACTGGCCTTTATTTACAGAGAAAGCCACTCTACAGGAGGAGTTTCTTGAGCACATAACCATAGATGAGATGAATGATAGGTTTACCTCGTGCATACTTTCAGCAGCAGAGCAAGCTATTCCCCAGTCTACGGGACTAGTGGGGAAAAAGCTCAAACCATGGTGGACCAGCGAGTGCACAATAGCAAAAAAAACTACAAAACAAAGCGTGGTGCACGTTCCGCAGATACCCTACGTATGATAACCTCCTCGCTTTCAAGCAGCTTAAAGCAAAAGCACGATATATCCGTAGACAAGCAGAAAAATCGTCCTGGCAGAAATACATATCTACAATCAACAGCTCAACCACATCCAAAAAAATGTGGGACCAGGTTAGGAAGTTCAGCGGTGACTACTCCCCATACACGATACCTATACTTACAGGCCCAGGTACGCAAACATCCCTAGAGGAGCAAGCGGATATTCTAGGCGAACATTTTCACACCATATCCAGTTCTGCAAATTACACGCAATCTTTCCTGAAGTACAAACAGACAGCCCAAAAACAGAAATTACCGTTAACAGGAGGTTTAGATAAGCCTTATAACACACCATTAACACTCCATGAGTTAAACGCTGTGCTTTCAGCGGGAAAAAAGACAGCAGTTGGCCCGGACAGAATCCATTACACAATGCTCGCTCACCTATCGCAGGCTGCCGTACAAGCATTATTAAATTTCTTTAATATGATCTGGAAAACCGGCCGAATGCCCACTAAGTGGAAGATGGCAACCATAGTCCCATTTCTAAAAACTGGAAAACCACCGACGTCACCAGGTAGCTATAGACCTATAGCACTTACAAGCTGCATGGCAAAATCATATGAGAGCATAATAAACATCAGGCTAACATACACCCTTGAAATAGAGAATCTACTAGACGATCACCAGTGTGGATATAGAAAAGGTCACTCAACAATCGATCATCTTATTCGCCTCGAACACACCATACGTGAAGCATTCTTACATAGACAACACTGTCTAGCAGTCTTTTTTGACCTGGAGAAAGCCTACGACACCACATGGAGATTTGGTATATTGAGAGACTTGGCGAATTTAGGAATACGCGGTAGAATGCTTAATTGCCTGTCGGATTTTCTATCGAACCGAAATTTTCAGGTACGGCTGGGCTCCACACTATCGCGTGTTTTCGTCCAAGAAAATGGTGTGCCGCAGGGTTGCATATTAAGCACCACACTCTTCGTAGTCAAAATGAATTCCATAAATACAGTAATCCCACCCGTCATTATGCATTCACTATACGTGGACGATCTTCAAATAGCATGTCGGGCTTCAACTATATCCACATGTGAAAGGCAGCTCCAACTCACCATCAACAAACTAACCAAATGGGCAGATCAAAATGGCTTTCGCTTTTCGACTCAGAAAACCGTTACCGTTCTATTTTCGCAAAAGCGGGGCTTGTATCCCGATCCTGGTCTTAAAATTAACAATAGCATACTGCCGCTGAAACAAGAACACCAATTTCTGGGCCTCGTCTTTGACAGCAAATTAAACTTCATTGCTCATATGAACAACATAAAAAAGAAGGCAAACAAGGCGCTTAACATCCTAAAAATGCTATCATGGAAACACTGGGGTGCTGATCGAATTTGCATTTTACGCATATACCGGTCAATTGTGCTGAGCATACTTGACTACGGCAGCGTGGTTTACGGATCAGCAAGGAAATCTTACCTGAAACGTCTTGATCCAATACATAATCACGGATTGCGCTTGGCAACTGGGGCATACAGAACATCACCCGTCGAGAGTTTGTATGCTGAGAGCAACGAGCCTTGCCTGGAACATAGAAGAGCGCTGCTTACAGTATCGTATGTACTAAGAACCCGATCGAAACCTTGTCACATATGCCACACCATTGTTTCTCACACCAGTACAAGAACACAGTACAACAACCGACCGCACACGATAAGACCACTTCTCCTGCGCTTTGAAGAAATATGTCTGGAATATAAGGTACCAAATCAGGCGCTCAACGTTGCCCAAACACCGCGACGACTGGCTCCATGGTTGGACTTCACACATTTCACTGATTTTGCCCTGACTCATTTAAGGAAAAAGGAAACTCCACGGGAGCACATTATACAGGATTTCCTAGTGGTTCAAGAAAAATATAACAAACATTATGAATACTACACTGACGGTTCAAAAACACAAGAACATACAGGAAGTGCTGTTACATCAAAAGACTCAGAATCCTGCATCAGACTGCCGCAATTTGTATCTGTTTTTACAGCGGAAGTATATGCTCTTTTTATTGCTCTAGAAGACATTTTATCTAAAAACCATCAAAAAAGCAGTTATATACACCGACTCCCTCAGCGCATTAAAGGCCCTACATACTAGGTCGGAAAGCGAACCGATGCTTGGGAACATCCTACACATGCTGGAAATAGCTGAGAAAAATGGCAAGACAATCCGTCTAGTATGGGTGCCGAGCCACGTTGGCATCTCAGGAAACGAGAAGGCAGACAGGGTAGCAGCAATGGCAAGTAATCATAACGTAGCAGAAATAAAGGTACCATTCAGAGATTGCTTTAATAGATGCCGGACAGCCTTTAGGGCAAAATGGCAAGAAGAATGGCGGTGTAAAGGGCTTAACAAGCTTCAAACTATCAAGCCTATTTTAAAAGAATGGAAATCATGCTATCACCAAAAGCGCTTCATCGAAGTAACACTATGTCGCCTGCGGATAGGTCATACTCACCTAACTCACAACTTTTTACTGCGAGGAGAAGATCAGCCACAATGCGAACATTGCAAGGAACCTCTGACTGTCAATCATGTTTTAATAACATGTCCACTTTTCGAAAAAAGAAGACACGATTATTTTAATGAATTCTACAAATCACAAACACCTCTACACC
This sequence comes from Rhipicephalus appendiculatus, assembly GCA_030522465.1. Lineage (NCBI taxonomy): Eukaryota > Metazoa > Arthropoda > Arachnida > Ixodida > Ixodidae > Rhipicephalus > Rhipicephalus appendiculatus. Next base: position 15,895 of record JALIZH010024840.1, on the reverse strand, counting down.
CAATGTTAATCCTTTCAGAAAATGCAATCATCCCCATAGAGGACGTTTTTCGGTTTCTAGAGGCCACAGGTTTTTTTACACAAACTGTAAACAAAATTTTGGTTTTACACTTCATTTTACCATCTCATTGAAAATCACCTAGTGTCTGGCGCATCATAGCCATTGCTGCTTTTGCGCCATAAAACCGAACATAACTAACTAACTAACTAAAAGTTAAGGCAAATAGAGCACTGAACCTTTTGAAGGTGTTATCCCATAAGCACTGGGGTTCCGATCGGCTCTGCCTGCTGCGCATCTACCGTTCCATCGTGCGCAGTATTTTAGATTATGGTTGTGTCGTCTACGGCTCGGCACGGGAGTCTTACATTCGGCGTCTTGACCCTGTGCACAATCTCGGCCTACGTCTATCCAGTGGTGCTTACAGAACATCGCCAGTGGAAAGCTTATATGTGGAATGTAACGAACCTCCTTTGTGTCACCGAAGAGCATTACTAACTCTGTCATACGTCTTGAGAATAAGGTCATCACCACAACACATCTGCTACGACATTGTCACAAAGTGCAGTTCACACTTACACTACCTTAACAAACCGAACTTAATCAAGCCGCTTGTCTTGCGTTTCGAGGAATACTGCCGGATATATGTCATCTCTGAAGAAGCACTTGATGTCGCCATTAAACCACCGAGACTACCGCCATGGCTGGATCTGGCGCAGCTTTGCGACATATCTTTAAGCCATCTAAACAAAAAATCCACCCCACCAGAACATATCGTTCAGGAATTCCGTGCACTTCAGGACAAATATCAAGATTACACTGAATTTTACACAGATGGATCAAAAACAAGAAACCATGTGGGTGTTGGAATCGCGACAGCGGAAAGCGCAGTTAGTGTGAGAGTACCTCATTTTATCTCTATTTTTACAGCAGAAGTTTACGCTTTATATGAAGCTGTTCGAAAAATCATCGATAGCAAACACAAGAAAGCGATCGTATATACAGATTCATTAAGCGCACTTAAAGCTCTACATATCAAATCCGAGTGCGAGCCATTAGTTGGCGATATTTTAAACATGGTACTTTCAAATAGCGGGGTAACTTCTATACGTTTCTGCTGGGTCCCAAGTCATGTTGGGATACCTGGCAACGAAAAAGCAGATGAGTGTGCCTTTTTAGCAGTACACAAAACACTTACAAAAATAAAAGTTCCCTTTAGAGACAGCCAGAGAACAATCCGTCTAGCGCTGTTGGCAAAATGGCAACAACACTGGGACTCGTGCACCAGCAATAAGCTCCATCTGGTGAAGCCGATACTGGGTGAATGGAAGAACTGCCGTCACCAAGAACGGTTTATCCAAGTTGTGTTATGTCGACTCCGCATTGGGCACACACACTTGACACACAACTTCTTACTCGCAAAGGAAGAACAACCAACGTGTGAAAAATGCCAAGAACCGTTAACACTTACGCACATCCTAATCACATGTCCCAACACTGAAACACAGAGACAAAAACATTTCAGCAAACTATACAAACAACACGTACCTTTACACCCTGCTTTGTTTCTAGGAGATGACCCTATAGTACCCCTGCCTGACGTGCTAAGCTTTCTGAAAGAATGTAATTTGTTAAATAAGCTTTAAAAGTTCATCATTTCAGTGTCCTCTCCTTAACGTCTTGTGTCTGGCGCAGCATAGCCTCAGCTGCTTTTGCGCCATAAAAAACCAAATTAACTAACTAAGCAGCATAGCCTCAGCTGCTTTTGCGCCATAAAAAACCAAATTAACTAACTAACTAACTAATGACTGCTATGCTAACTGTTCATACAGCCTATTTATCCGTGAGCGGTAATGAGTGTACGTTGACGCGCACGGTCAAGTTTGCGCTTATCTGCCTGGTTAGTGTAATCTCCCTTGCCAGTCAGCCTTTCTGGGCATGCTAATGACAGCCAAACTACAAAACTGAGATATCATGGCTGTACAGTGGTAACGGTGCTCGAGTGCCAACCCAAAAGTTGTGGTTTCGACCCTGACCACGGCAGCCACATTTCGATGAAGGTGAAATGCTAGCAGCCGGCGTACTTAAATTTTGGTCAAGGACTCCAGACAGTAAAATTTTCGGAGCCCTCCACTACGGCATGCCTCGTAATCGTATTGTGGTTTTGACACATAAAACCCCAGATATTATTATTAGTAGTAGCAGTACTCCAAACTGTGCAGAGCACATGAATTCTTCGCAGTGCACATACTAATGCGATCCACCCTCTAGGACCTTCAAAGATGATTAATGTTCTCTTAGTGTCATCTAATTAGTAAATACCAACTAATCCGATCCACGTGAACTTTTCCGCAGCTCAGCGGGCCCCTTAACCCTTTCAGGGTCTAACTTTTTCGCTAAATGCATGCCAAAAATGTGTAATTCTTTTATTTTTTATAGAAAACAACTTTTATTATTTTTTATAAATAAAAATTATGCATTAAATAAACATAGGTCACAGACATACAAAATAAGCGCACCAGAGTACTTTTCCGGTAAAAGGTGTCCGTGCCCTAACACTCAAAACTTCTCAGCGTGTGATAGTCTTTCAAGCATAGCTCCCCACACAGAGTGATTTGTTGCACTCCACACACACGTAGCGCGTTTCTTTGCGAAGTTTCTGTCGTTGAGTGGTGTTGGCACAGACGTAGCATCTTCTCTGGGTCCTTCTTCCATGAGCGTCGGTGGGTGGCACCTGCTCTATGAAGTGTCGCGCTGTCAGCCTAAAAGGATGGTCTCCGCTTGGCCTACCCGCCTTGCTCCTCTCTGTGTGCTACTCCTCGATCAGTTGGCTCACTACTTTCTGTTTGAAGTCCGCAAACGTTGTTGTGAATGTTGTGTTTCCACAGAAGATAATAAAAGTCTTATCACCAACGAAACGGAGTTAGTTTTTCCGATTCCCCAAAACAGGAAACGCAACCACTCATTCTAAAGGCAAAACAGTGGGGCGCACACGGAACAGAGACAAGAGCATAGAACGACAACACAGGCGCATTTTCGCAACTGGAAGTTTATTGAAAAGGAAACACATATATAGCTTACAAAATTACCACATGGTACAGTTTCTCTCGCCTAAAAACCGAATGACTATCCCGGTATACAACATTGTTTTCAAGGCGCAAGCGTCCAAACGGAAAAGTCGAAGAAAAAAAAATTAAAAAAGCACTATAAAACACCGCTGGGGAGGGTTGATGAGGGTCGAAAAATTTTAGTGCAAGCGTGTTAATCGAATACGAGTACTCCTTCTCTGATATGGCAATAGACGGGTGGCTGAGCCATCTTTCCCCACATCTCTTGATGTGGAAGGCTTGGAATAATTCACGGGTGGTTTTATCTCGGTGCCTAGATAGAACGGTCGCGTCAACAAAAAAGGGTGAGCAGCCGCACGTGGTGCAATGCTGCGCAAAGTGGGCACCTTACCCTGACACCACCGCTTTGTTATGCTCCTGCAAACGAATATTTAAGCAACGGCCAGTTTGGCCCTAAACACCCGGCGCATGACAATGGTATCAGGTATCAGACCGGGTGTACGTCGGCCAAACTGGCCGTTGCATGGTCAACCTGCATGGTCAATGTCTGTCTGTAAAGACTGAGCATAAGTCTCTGGGCCTACTATTAGACACAAAACTAACCTTCATACCACACATCAAGTATATCAAGAACAAGTGTATAAAAACCATGAATATTCTGAAGGTGTTGTCGCGAATTACGTGGGGTAGTGACAAGTAGTGCCTTCTCATTTTTTATAGAAGCCTCGTACGCACACGTCTAGATTACGGGGCTATAACATATCAGTCTGCGACACCAACAACCTTAAAGATGCTTAACCCTATTCACTATCTAGGCATTCGCCTTTCCACAGGGTGCTTTTCGCACCAGCCCCGTAGAAAGCCTGTGTGTCGAATCGAACGAGTGGTCGCTACACCTGCAGAGATCGTACATGTCTTTCGTGTATTATCTCAAGGTGAACGCAGACAAAGAACACCCCTCACACTCCACAATCAATGATCTGTTCAGCTCTGCCCTATTTGACAACCGTCCTTCGCTGAGACAGCCCTATTCACTTCGTGTGAGGGGGCCTCGCTAAGGAAACGGGTGTGCCACTTTTTGAACACCGTTTGGTACCTCCCGCTGCAAGTCTGCCGGCGTGGCAGTGGCAGGATTATAGAATGCGATGTGTCTTTCACAGAAGTTACGAAGCACGCGCCTATTGCACATATCCGCACGTACTTCCTGGAACTTCAACACAAATACACGTGTCCTGAATTCTTTACAGATTCCTCAAAGTCTCACACTTCTGTGTCGTACGCAGCGGTCGATCCGTCCCTTTCGTATGCCGGTGTTCTGCATTCTAATACGAGCATCTCCACAGCAGAAGCTTATGCGATACTTGCGGCCGTTGAACACATCAAACAATTACAACTACAAAAGGCAGTAATTTACACTGATTCGTGGTAAGATCTTAAAAAAGTCTAAAAAAGCACAAACATCCTGTCCTTGTTTCCCTCTACTCGCTTTTATACACGCTCTACGCACATAAACAGCATGTCGTAGTTTGCTGGGTGCCAGGGCACAGGGAGATCCAAGGAAACGTGTTGGCGGACCAGCTAGATGTCTTCGCCCACGAAAACGCTACCGCCAATACATCCGTATCTGTCCCTGCACTTGAACTCAAGCCATTCCCTAAAATAAAGCTCAGGGATTAGTGGCAGCGGTTATGGGATAGGCAAACACAGAATAAACTTCATGTAATCAAGCCAGAGCTTCCGAATTGGCCGCCAGCATCGAAGTCGTCACGCCACACAGAAGTAACACTTGCCAGATTAAGAACAGGACATACACACAGCACACACTCATACCTTCTGTCCGGTGGTGACTCGCCTTTGTGGGATAAATGTGGTGAACCACTCACTGTCTTGCACATACTTATCGAATGCAGAGAATAAGATCCCATTAGAAAAAAGCACTTCCCAGTAGTCTACCGAGAACACATACCACTTCATCCATCGATGCTCATAGGCAGCGAACCGGTTTTTAAACATCAGTCAATGCTTGCGTTTTTTAAAGAAGTTGATAGCTTTCACGTAATATACCCTGGCAATCCGTAGCATGACCTCTGTAGAGAGGTTGTTACTGCGGTAAATACTTTAACGAAAGCACCAGCCTCCGTGCTTCTGGCATCAAAGGCCTTAAGGAGGCATTCATGCTATTTTCCCATCCTCACTTGTAGATATCATGGTCACTTGTAAGGCATTACACACCCACAGATCATAATACGTATGACTGCCATAATTTTATAATCTTACACACCTTTTACGCTCCTATGTAGCGCGTGATTTTAGGCCTCTATACAGCCATAATACACCTTGTCATCGCTATCATTGGTCATCGCTAACACCACATAAAAACATGGCGCTATTTGGCCACCCATGGCGCTTGAGCCACAAAACCCCATTAATCAATCAAAAGAGCTTATTGCCTCATGAATCGACTGGCACAATGACCTTGAACACTTTCTTTTCATTTTTTTTGTCGAATGTTCAGCTTACTTTCTCTGTAATCACAAGCGCGCGTACACGTGGTAGCTACTGCGCCAGCCACGGTAAATATGCAGCTCCCAATGCTCAAATAAGCGAAGGGCCATGGGATTTGAGTATATGGTGCAGTAATTTCGGTATGTCATTATTTCTAGGGAGAAGAGGGAGGGATTTCTAGCTGACGTTAAGAACTAATTGTAAATTCTAGGCCCCGTGCTCCGCTATAATGCTCGGCCCGTGTATTCTCAAGTGACTCGACTAGTGATCAGCAGTGTTTTCTGACCACGCTGAAAAAGTATTGCAGGGTCCCTTTAACAAGGGCGCACAGCTAAGGCGGTTTGTATGGGTCTGTGTACATGAAATCTACACCACGGTTCGGCCAAAGCTCTTTTTTAGATTGTGCGATACAGTGTGCACGTATGGCATAAGGGCTGTTTTTTTTGGTAGCCTCTTGTAGTAGGTGTTCATAGCACTTGTCTTTCTTTACTTTTTTTTCAAAGCATGCTCCCCGTCAAATTAGCAGACTGGCTGAGAAACCTAAGCTGGCCAGGCAGCTCACTTGGATGCTGCGTCTGTGCTCGATCCTATATGCACAAGACTTTATAAACCAAGACAGTCATTGTGTATTCGTACCACCAAACCGCTTACACTTTTACGATATGTTGCAGCAAATAGGCTAGCAAGAAACTACCTTGAACAAAACTGCTAGTTTTGTGTCCTGTATCGATGTCGTAGTGTCATCAGAAGCTCTTCTTTTGAAGGCCTGTCGACATAAGCGTCGGTGATGTGATGGCCTTGTGAGCTGCTGTGTTGGCTCAAACTTTCTCTCACTGAGACATCGAAGCTTTCGGTGACATCCTGGAGTAGGAGTCGGACATAGGCTGCAATAAGAAAAGGGCATTGTCATTTTTAGAAAACCTGCTAGTATTGCTCTTTCAGGTATCGCATGGGGCATCTAAATGTTAACAGAAAATTCTGCTTAGTACCAATGTGCATTCAGTGACAATTTAAAATTATGGAGAAAATGCCCTAAAGAAGGAACATAGGCCAGTTAAATTCATCTCTCTGATTTCCCATTGCAATGCCAGGTGCTCACCTTTCTTGGCTTGGAATGCTATTCTGGTGAAAAGGTACAACTTGTAACTTAGCCTGTGTTTGTGAGTCGTTTACCAGCTTTCTAGCACTTTGTTTATGCTATCAGACGATGTGAAGACACTGGACAGGGATACGAGGAGAGCAAAAAACAGTATATACGTGTCATCTTTGGCAAACATTATGGGCTGTATTTTTGTGTTCTCGCTAATAACACATGTCGGTAATGTCATTCATCAGAAGAGAAACTTATACCATGCGTACCAAAGGTAGGCGCTTTTTTGACCGGAAAAGCACTGAAGTGACCCTTTCTTGCCTTTGTCATTTTGACCTTCTAGCTTTTTTTGTCTACCTCGTGTTCTTGCTTGCTCCCTTGAGGCATTTTCATTAAAATGGAGTACATCAAGCTGTAACCTTGCAAAATGGGATGCGCAGAGAACATAATAGGAACATTTTCTTTAATAGCTGCTCTTGGGTTGATTGGTTCACTATGGATAGTTGCAAATGGTGATCAATATTTCGATACGTTTTGCATAATCATAATGTAGAGCAATGGTGGTCCATTTAGCACTTCACAGCCTTTGCAATGTCAAGCATTCTTCATGCAAGTGCTCAAAAAAGTGATATGCATGCAAAGTGAACATGGCACATCATTACCAATGGCAGGCATAAAAGAGTAAAAGGTCAGCGCAAGAAAGAGAGTTCTAGAGATGCAAGCAAACGATGTGCATGTGATCATTTCACATTTAATTGTTGGATAGGCTGAAAAATTAAATTTGATGGTGTTCTTGAAACACAGAGTGCCTCATCAATGTGGTTGTTTACATAAATTGACACTCTGTGTTGCATCAGCACAGAGGAGAAAGGGACAGTGCACATATTGTTCTCATATTCGTTTCAAGACGGCAAGTTGGGCCAGTTGGTTGGGATTCATCTCGAGTTCTGTTACAGCGCGACGCTAGACACGAACAAAAATGATGCGAACACGTGGCGCTGCGTCATGCTGACATACAATAAAAAATATTGCGCCTTTATGATGGCGACAATTTAATACTAACTTGAAAATATGCATTTTTTGTATCATACTAAAGTAGACAGATTGTGCTCGGCTTCTAGCTACGCGGAAGTCACTTGGAGAAAATGCATGACAGATGGCTTGCAACATTTCTTAAGCAAAATGTGCTCATTCATTTCACTAATTTGCCTACACTTTTAAAACTCGTACGTGCCAAAAAAATATTGCATATAATTTTTACACTGACCATGCTTGCATTCGATCTTCCGAATATGCCGCAGATTTCGGAGCAAAGCGGATAACAATGTTGAACGATTCCAGCGATGACGTCTGGGCTCTGGGAGACAAGTGGCGAAGGTCAGCGAGGAGCCTCGGATTCTCCAGGATGCCCCTCAATTTCCTGGAGGCCTGCGAGTCTTTAATATGAAAACAGTACAAACGTGGTAAGTGCGCAATGCACTGTGTAAGAGAGCTCACAAATTTTGAAAAGGATATACATTACTGCCCGTGCTCAAAGCACAATATAGATGGATATTGTTAGTCTATCGAAATTGCTCCTACTCCTACGTGTGTGCTGCATCAACAGCTTGCGTTGGTGCAAGTAGTTGCACCATGCACTGTTAGCCAACGGTCTTCATGGCTCCTTTCACCGTTAATGACAATATGCGACTAAGCCGGAGTTTTAGCATTAATCACTTGTGCAGTTTAGCTGTAGCTGGTTACAAATCGCAGGACAAAATGCAGAAAAATGGTTAATACAGTGCAAGTATGAAGGAGTGGCTATATATAAAAGGTCACACCTCTTGACGTCCAATCTGTCTTCAAGTGGTCCATGGATGCATTCTGTATAGGGACCCTCATGCCCATAGTGGATGTTCAAGATGTGATTTAATAGGCATTGTTGGTGATGCTCTGGATCCAGGCCTTTATTGACTCGCATCCTTTACTTTTGGCTGCAGCTATGACTTTCTTTTTTTGAGACATAAAAGAGGTCTAATTTCTTGTGATACATTCAGATAAATGGACATGCCAGAGATCAAGCGAATCCCAACAGAGTATATGTAGTGTTTATAAGCTTACACTGAAGGCAGTGTGAGCATTCACTGCGTACTCTTACCAAAAGGAATCGTTAAGGCTGCATCTTACAGCCAAACCAAAAAAAAAAAAAAATTATAAATGTGGTGGATCACTCACTGTCCTGCACATACTTATTCAATGCAGTGAATTAGAGTCTATTAGAAAAAAGCACTTTCCATTAGCCTACAAAGAACAAATCCCACTGCACCCGCGCATGTTCATCGGCGAAGAACCGATTTTTAAATATGAGTCATTGTTTGCTTTTTTTAAAAGATATTCATAGCTTTCACATCATATATCGAGGAAATCCGTAGCACGACCTCTCAACAGAGGTTGTTGCTGCGGTAGCTACTCGCAGAAGCACCTGCTTCCCAGCCTTTGGCCTCAAAGGCCTGGAGGAGGCACTCGTGCTCTTTACCGATCGCTTACTTGTATATACCATGGTCATTATAATTCACTCCACACCCATAGATCACATCACATATCACTGCCATAATTTTATACCCTATACACACCTTTTACGCTTGTTTATAGCGCGTGATTTTAGGCCCCTATACAGCCGTAATACACCCTGTCATCGCAATCATTGGTCAACGTTTACATCGCATAAATGGCATGGCGCTCTTTGGCCACTCATGGCCCTTGCGCCACAAAACCCCATTAATCATCATCATCATCATCAAACCAAAAATTTTGGTAGCGTGAGCCTATACAGAGACTGCCTGTAAAAGAGCTACACAAGGTACATTCTTAAACAATGCAATGAGAACACTTTTAGCTAAAGATTTAGGAAATATATGTCACACTTGATGGTGCGAGAAGGGATATTTGTTCTGAAGGAGTTTGCAGTGGGGGGCATGGTCGGGAAAACATGGTAAAAAAATATATAACTAGGCTTGAAAACAGGACACGGGAGAGAAATGCGCAGGGCGAGCTCAGACTAACAACCGATGTATTGCAGGGACAACTCTTTTTCATGACAGAAAAGCGCATGCCCAACAGTCATTCATAGCCGTACATTCCAAGATAACTTTTTAACAACAACAACAGCCAAGTTCGTTCTTGTAGTGGCGTAAAAATGCCTCATTAATGTACTTATCCGGCTCATATCTTTTTATGTGCAAGGCGTCGATGATCTAACGTGCCTTTTTGTTTTTTGCACGGTCGATAATCTCGCCATGCCTGAAAAGCGGCGTCCATTCTCGCTTTCTTTCCATTCTGCGCGAGCAGGCGTTTGGTGTGTGGCGACACCACGGACCCGAGCTAACGGGGGGGGGGTTTCGACTCCCTCCCACGCCTAGCCGTGCGTGGCTTAGCCGTGTCCGGGGAAAAGGGGATCCTGGGGGGTTGAGCCGGCGCTGGGTGATTGGACCTTTAAGGCCCCCCGGCGGAGGCAACACACCCCTTTGGCCCTTGCTTCACGTAGACGGCACCCCTGGGCTGACCCACCCAGGGGAAATCGGCAGTCGCCTTTTCCTGTCTCTCTCTCCCCTCACATCTGCGTCTTTCCCTCTCACTTTCAATCTTTCCTGTCTTCTACTCTTTTCATTTACTTCTGCTTTTCCTGGCGGCGAGGGTTAACCTTGTGTGGGTACCCAACCTTGGCTACACATATTGGGTTATAGCAGACATGTACAGCTGGCGTCTGCGTTTCCTTCGGGTCTCGTAGCGTCCCCTTGTTGGGCTCCGTGGTGGGCGGCTGGCATGGCTGCTGAAAATACACCTTTCTTATGGGATCGCCGAACCCTTTTCTAACTGATCGTACCCCAAAAAGGGTACGCACCGATGCTACCTTCCTGTTCTCGACGAAAAACAAAGAAACTTATCCGAAATTCCATATTATCCACTGCGAACAACCATCCACAAAAGCTCGAGCAATCTCTCCATTTCTTGTGGCAAAGTGTCTGAGGCAAACCATTGGAATTGGTTATAAAGCGACAAAGCTGGCTAGTGGCGACTTGCTCCTTGAAGTTAAAGATAAAGACCAGTATGACAAACTCGCACACCTAGTGGCATTTGGTGACAACCCAGTCTCGGTTAGCGCTCATCGAACCATGAATACCGTTAAGGGCGTAGTCTCGGACGATGACCTAAAGGAACTGACTGAGGAAGAACTTCTCGATGGATGGAGGGACCAAAATGTAATCCATGTGCAACGCATTAAAATCAGACGAGAAAACACAGAAATTTCGACGAAGCACCTAATACTTACATTTAGCTCCACTACCCTACCGGACACCCTTGAAACCGGATATGTCAAGCTCCCTGTCAGACCATTTATTCCAAACCCACGACGTTGTTTTAAATGTCAAAGGTTTGGACACGCGTCCCAGAGCTGCCGCGGGCAGCTTACCTGTGCAAGGTGCGGGAAAACGGGTCACTCTGCAGATGACTGCAGTGATGAAGTATTTTGCGCGAACTGCGATGGTCCTCACCCAGCGTACTCCAGAGCTTGCCCAGCCTGGAAGAGGGAAAAAGAAGTTATAACCATAAAAGTAAAAGAAAACATAACATTCCGTGAGGCACGACAACGCATTTCTTTGACATTTCCAAACATGCGATCTTTCGCCGAAGTGGTGCAACAGGGGGCGGCACCACAACGGCCTTTTGCGGTTGCCCGGACCACGCGCAGCGTGCCGAAGCAAACGCCACCTGCCCCCACGGTGGGAGCAGCCAAGGCTGCCCTGCCTCCTATGAAATCGGCCTCACCAGAGGCCTCTGCAACTTCTGGCAGCAGCCAGGGCTCTGCAGAGACCAAGGATGTCGCGTCGGCATCCGGCATGGTGAGGTCTAAGCCCTCGTCTCTTGAGGCGAAGGCTAAACGGCGTACCGATCGCTCGTTAGAGCGAGTGTCCAACGCTTCATTTGAAGCTATGGACACTACACCTAGTCAAACGGCGCAGGCAGCGCCTAAGGAGCGGCGAGCCTCCCTCGACCGCTCCAAGAAAGAGAAAACACCTATTACAGGGCCTGAAAAGGCTCTGTAAACTAGTCAACCTCCTCTCTGACACACACACACACATCACAGGTTTACTTAAACATGGATACTATAATTCAATGGAACGTCAGAGGCTTACTGCACAACCTCGATGACGTCCAAGAACTTCTCAGAAAGTTTCAAGCGAAAGTGTTGTGTGTGCAAGAAACGCACTTAAGTCCAAGGCACACAGACTTCCTCCGACAACACATTATTTACCGCAAAGATCGCTTGGATGCTGCTACATCATCTGGTGGTGTGGCCATTATTGTCGATAGAAGTATAGCAGTCCAGCATTTGCCACTCCAAACGGCCCTTGAAGCAGTGGCCGTTCGAGCTGTACTTTTAAATAAACTCGTTACAATATGCTCCTTATACATATCGCCACATTATCAGCTTCACAAACGCGATTTAGAATCGCTGGTAAATGAGCTCCCTGAGCCCTTTTTAATTCTTGGTGATTTTAATGCACACAATGTCCTGTGGGGCGATTCACGATGCGACGCTCGAGGACGGCTTATTGAACAGCTTTTTCTCTCGTCTAGGTTATGTCTGTTGAATACAAAGGAACACACATATTTTAGCCTCGCAAACAAAACATACTCCGCGTTAGATCTTAGCATTTCATCACCGTCGCTTTTAACGTATTTTAAATGGACTGTTTTTAAAAACCCTTATGGAAGCGACCATTTCCCTATAATTCTGAGCACACAAAGTCAAAGTGACCATCCGCCGCAGGCTTCTCGGTGGAAGGTAGACTCAGCTGACTGGGAACGGTATCGAAAACTGTCTCACGTGACGTGGGCTGACATTTCCACGCTAAGCATTGACGATACCGTAAAATATTTTACAGCTTTCCTGCTTGATGCCGCCTCAAAATGTATTCCCCAAACGAGCGGTACGGGTTCCAAGCGACGGCTTCCCTGGTGGAATGATGCATGCAGGAGTGCGCGCAAGAAGCAGAACAAAGCGTGGGGATTGCTTCGCGATTCTCCGACAGCCGAAAACTTGGAAAACTTCAAGCACGTCAAGTCCCAGGCACGGAGAACACGCCGACAAGCTAGACGAGAGAGTTGGACGAAGTTTATATCAAGTATAAACTCGTACACAGATGAGGTAAAAGTATGGAATAGAGTGAAGAAGGTGAACGGTCAGCAAACGTATTCACTACCACTAGTAGATACCCAGGGTGAAAGCTTAGAAGATCAAGCTAACTTCCTCGGCGCGCATTTTGAATACATATCAAGTCCCTCACACTACTCTGAAACCTTCCAAAGATACAAATCACGAATCGAAAAGCAGAAGTTAGAACGCAAATGTTCAAAAAACGAGGCCTACAACCAACCTTTCCGTTTAGCAGAACTGCAGGCGGCACTAAACTGCTGCACCAAATCTGCCCCTGGTTCTGATCGCATAATATACGAAATGTTGAAACACCTACCACATGAAACACAAAAAACCCTCCTTTCGCTTTACAACGCTATATGGTCCTCTGGGGAGATCCCCTCTGCTTGGAAGGAGGCTATTATAATTACGTTTCTGAAACAGGGGAAAGGACCCATCGAGTGTTTCAAGCTACAGACCGATAGCATTAACAAGCTGCCTTTGTAAAGTATTTGAAAAAATGATTAACTGTCGCTTGATACACTTCCTGGAATCAAACAGACTGCTTGACCCCTACCAGTGTGGGTTTCGAGAGGGTAGGTCCACAACAGACCATCTGTTACGGATTGAGGCACAAATTCGCGATGCATTTGTCCATAGGCAATTTTTTCTCTCGGTATTCCTTGACATGGAAAAGGCATACGACACAACATGGCGGTTTGGGATACTGAGAGACTTGTCACATTTGGGTATACGAGGCAGGATGCTGGCTATTATAGAAAGTTACCTGTCCAATCGCACATTTCGTGTCCGAGTGGGGAACGTGTTATCAAGATCGTTTGTTCAGGAAACGGGAGTGCCTCAGGGAGGTGTCCTTAGTTGCACGCTCTTTATCATAAAAATGAATTCTTTGCGTCTGTGCATCCCACGCAGCATGTTTTATTGTACATATGTCGATGACCTACAGATAGGTTTTAAATCATGCAGTCTTCCAATGTGTGAGCGGCAAGTACAGCTTGGTTTGAACAGGGTTGCCAAATGGGCAGAGGAGAATGGGTTCTGCCTTAATCCACAAAAAAGCACCTGCGTCTTATTTTCTAGAAAGAGTGGCCTGTACCCCGATCCCGAAATTGACCTGCATGGTCACCGACTAACCATCAAAACGGAACACAAATTCCTAGGCGTTATCTTAGACACGAAACTGACCTTCGTGCCACATATTAAATATCTTAAAAACAAGTGCATGAAAACAATGAACATTCTAAAGGTGCTGTCACACACAACGTGGGGTAGCGATAAAAAGTGCCTGATTTATCTATACAGAAGCCTTATACGCACACGACTAGACTATGGGGCCATAGTGTATCAGTCCGCGACGCCAAGCGCTCTGAAGATGCTTGACCCCGTCCATCATCTAGGTATTCGTATCTCTACAGGTGCCTTCAGAACAAGCCCTGTGGAAAGCCTCTATGTCGAATCAGACGAGTGGTCGCTTCATTTACAGAGATCGTACTCATCTTTCATGTATTTTCTCAAAGTGTATGCAAATGAGGAACACCCCGCATACTGTACCATAAATGACTTATCCAGTAGTCGCCTCTTTGAAAATCGTCCTACAGTGCGAGAGCCCTACTCACTGCGTGTGAGAGGTTTGGCGAAGGAAATGGATGTCCCGCTGCTCGAAAACAGCCTCATGGCCCCCTGCTATACAGCTCCCACCGTGGCAGTGGCAGCTTATAGACTGTGACCTATCCTTTACAGAAGTCACAAAGCACGCCCCGGTTGCACATATCCGTATGCACTTTTTACAACTACAGCACAAGTACCCATGCTCCGAATTTTATACTGATGCGTCAAAGTCTCATTCTGGCGTCTCATACGCAGCGGTTGGTCCGTCCTTTTCGGATGCCGGCTTGCTGCATCCTCAAACAAGCATATTTACGGCAGAAGCTCATGCGATATTGTCAGCCGCTAAGCACATCAAGGAATCAAAAATACTTAAAACTGTTATATACACAGATTCTTTAAGCGTAGTGAATGCTTTAAAAACGTCTAGACTTCACAAAAACCCTGTTCTTGTGAAGCTCTACTCCATCTTGTGTGAAATTTATGCATCCAAGCAGCACGTCGTGGTGTGCTGGGTGCCAGGCCACCGCGATATAGAGGGCAATGTACTGGCTGACCAACTTGCTTCGTCTGTCCATACAGACGCTGCCAACACATCCATGGCAGTTCCTGTAATGGACCTCAAGCCCCCTTCTAAGGAGAACGCTTAGAGCTTACTGGCAGCGCTCTTGGGATCGACAAACTCAAAATAAATTACATGTTGTTAAGCCGAAGCTCGGTAATTGGCCACCGGTATCAAGGTCGCGACGTACAGAAGTCACACTCTGCAGACTTAGGATAGGTCACACATACAGCACACACACACACCTTCTGTCCAGTGGTGATCCACCTATGTGCGACAAGTGTGGCGAGCCACTTACCGTGCTGCACGTACTCATACAATGCAATGAATTAGATGCTATTCGAAAAAAGCACTTCCCATTAGCCTATAGAGAGCATGTTCCACTGCATCCATTGATGTTCTTAGGCAGGGAACCGTTTTTTAAACACGATTCGTTGTTCGCGTTTTTAAATGACATACGTACTTTTCACGTCATATTCCAAGGTAACCCGTAGCACGGCCTCTCAACAGAGGTTGATGCTGCGGTAGCTACTAGAACAGCACCTGCCTCGCGGCCCTTGGACACAAGGGCGTTCCCGAGGCATTCGTGCTCAGACTATATACTTCATACTTTTATTTCCGCGACTACTTGTCATTTATTTCTACAACACACATTTCACATCACTGTCATGCTTTTTAGTACTTATATGTTTTACCCGCCTTTAGCGCGTGGAATTTTAGGCCCCTATACAGCCACTCAACATAACCATAACTCACATTCATCATCATGTCCTGGCGCTCTTTGGCCATCACATGGCCCTTGCGCCATTAAACCACACATATCATCATCATCGCTTTCTTTTTTTCATTCCACACGACTGGCAATGTCT
>JALIZH010024839.1:0-10308 GCA_030522465.1 Rhipicephalus appendiculatus | reverse complement strand
CATACGCGCCACCTTCAACGCTGACTCACAGTGTGCACCCGCCGAATAGTTGAAGACTTGCACTTTCCTCCAGCTCTGCTACTATCAACGCAGAATGTACCGCTTCTTCTACCGCTACCTTTGTTGCGTCGAGCAGAGCCGCAAGAATCCCCCCTTACCATTTCCCTGCTCCGTAACAACCACTGACTTGCTCTCTCCGCCCCTTCGACTACGCCGGCGTTGATTTGTATGGACTTCTTTCCATCGCTCCTGCTACCAACTGATAGATAATTGTTGCGCACGCTAAGCAGAGACTTCACCATTGCCATCTGCATCGCCTAGCAATGTTGCCTCTCATTTCACACCACATCATTCCACAGCACAGCGCACTACGCGAGCCGCGCATCGTCCGAAGGACGTGTATTTCATTCGGTCGTCGTCAAGCAATTCTAGAGGAATGCAAGGTCTTTCACCACACCACCACATCTTACAATCATGAAACGAATGAATGGTTTAACAGAAACATTTAATCGAACATCAGTTGATATTCAAGTAGAAGCCACAGTTGTGGCTGTTTCCCGCGAAGAATTAACGTGGGAAGGGGTCAAGGGGAGCGCAACTGATCGGCTGATATACTGACAATGTACGTCACTTCCGGTTACTAAGACTGGAACCATGGGTGCTATGCAGGATGGCCCGAGCTTCTCGGGCACACGAGTTTGCTCCGAGCTCGCACTGCGGCGGTCATGGCACAAAGACAGAGCGAAGCGCGTGATAGCAGCATTGACAAAAACGGCTACATGAACGAGCGTGGCGTCAAAAACGCATGTGGGGCATCTGCGGCGGTAATCAAAGAAACACCGCGTGCGAACACGTCAGCGCCGCCACTCAGTCCACATTTCAACAGTGCAGCGACGTCAGCGTGATTGTCGCGCTATCTTTTGCCAACTCAGCATTGCGCCTCCCACAGGCGTGTTCGTGGGCGTTCTTCCACTTTCGGGCATGTTCTTTCGTTCCACCCGCAGCATGGAAATTTCCACTCTCGAAGGCAACAAGGGTGCACACGCTGCACCCTCGTGCAGCTCGTTTCGCTTCTATCAAATATTGCAGATAAATATACGGACTGGTTGTCACCAGGGGCACTCGAATCATGGCGGCAGCGCGGCCGTGAGTGGTACGTCGTGAGCGCGGTGAAATTGAATGCGAGACATCGCTGCTACGTGATGATATAACTTGTATTTTTCGTGCGTGTGTGCACAGTCTGCGCGATAAAGCTGATAGATGAATCATGCCGCTCGCTGGCGTTGCGGCATGAGCACTGCTCCTTGGCAAGAGCCTACGCGGTGGGTGGACCCGATCTTCGCCGCGGGCGTCTGTCAATCAAACTGATTGACGCGTGAACTCGGGTACAAACTCGTTGATTCTGAGAAGGCCCCAGTTGAACTCGTGACTGTCATGGTGCCCGTGTGACTGTCAAAGGTTTCATGCGGTGGACGCTAAGCAGCAGCTTCTTTGCATATAAAATAATTTGGTCAGCCTTTACTACTTGTGCAAGGCTGGAGCCATAGGGGAGCTTGTAATCACCCAGCTTCTTCCAACGTTTTAAGTCGGTCGTCTACTCAGTCTGCTCGGTATACGCCTTCGAAGTAAAGAACGCATCAGCTTGGTCTTAATTTTGATTATACTAATTACGCAGGACTTAATTAACGCAATATTGAACAGTTTTGTCTTGATTGATAAGGTTTTAATTAAAACGACAATAATTACATCGGGTGCAATTAGCACGATCTTCATTAGTATGCAGCTAATTAACATAAATCTAATTCGCATGACCTTGATTAGCATCATATTATTAAGGTCTAATTAGGATGACTATTTGCTTGCTTATAATTAACGTCGGGTTAATTAGCCTTGTATTAGCATGGTCATAGCTTTACATGGCTTCATTAGCATGGTCTTAGTAAGGTATGGCTTCATTAGCTTGGCCTTAGCATGCCTTGGTTTAATTAGCTTGGTCATAGCATCTCTTGACTTATTTAGCTAGGTGTACTGCCCAGCCACTTAGCTAATCAGCAGGGCGCACGTCCTCGGGCAGCGAGCACACCATGAAGGGATGAAGAGGGCGCGCGCCAGTCGAGCAACGCGCAAGAATGTGCAGGCGGACCATGGTGATTGTACACGTGGCTTCGGGTTTAGCTACGGTTGCGATATTGTAAGGTGCCCGGCCGGAACTAAATCTCAGAGGCCACCGTACTAATTATTCTAAAGGATACTTAGTACAGACATTAAAAGCTTCAAAACGAATTTAAACAGCCCCTGCCTCTAAAAAAAATCATCAGTAAACCTTTCTGGCACTTTTATTGCATGGGTGCACTTCTGCACTCAGTGGAACGACAAACAAATGAAAGAAGATGCCTCTGGTTTGAAAACACCGCCCAATTTTGTCGACCGTCCTTGACGCGATGCCGCGTTCCATCGTAGCCAATGGAACGCAGCGCGCGCTGATTGGTGGATCTGACCTTTTCGTACTGTTGGCTCGTTCAAAAGGGGGTGTCGCCAGAGCTCGGAAAGTTCCCGAGTTTCGCCAAGCTCGGGCCATCCTGCATAGCGCCCCATGTCATTCTCTTCGTGACGTACGCCCAAAACACTGCTGCGCAGGCCACGACTGGACTCTCTCCTCTCTTCTACCTATAAGGACTCGAGCCCTCCTGCACGTTATGCGCAACAACTCCTTGCCACGCTTATGTGAGTGGGTCGACGGCAGTCCCCAAGCTGCTAATTCGCTGAAGAGGGTCGCCAGAGAGCCCGATCTAACGCCACTGTCGGCAAGCAGCGTCAAATACACTAACGAGAGGTCTCGAAGCCTTTTAGCGTCATATACCCGTGACCGACTTGTGTGGCTCTGGACTCCTTGAGCTAGCCCCGGGTGGTCAACGAAACCTCTTTCGAAGTACCGCCGCCCGTACCGTATGGTCTAGCAAGCCTCGTACTTGATCTACGGCGTCAGGCCACTTGAGCTTTCCTCTATTCTACACTCTAAGAACAAAGAAAGTCCTTTGATTCCTTTCAGGCAGTCCTGGCTTGCAACGTATATGACTCTCTTTAAAGCGTCACGCCAACTCTCTTCAGGAGACATTATAATACTCTCTTTTGAGAGCCATGTGACCCTCAAGAGAGTTAACGTGCCTCTTTAAAAAGAGTCGTATACGTGGCAAGTCATGACTATCCCAAAGGAGTCACAAATACTCCTTTTTTTTAGAGTGTAGAGTAATCAACAATGTCGAGGCATCAGATTGCGCAGTGGATCTAGGTGATTCCACGAGAGATCGAACATGCATGTCCGGTCGATACTCTGAGAGCCGCGATGAGGTAGACCAAGCATTTATTGAGGAACCTGAAGCGATTAATATGTTGAACAGGTACGTCCACCTTTCTTGCAGGCTTGTAGGCAGGTTGCAGGTTGCAAGCTGTGCACGTGTAGCACTTTAGAGAGCGGAAGTAGCCCGACCCGGCACACGCTAGAGACAAATAAAATCTGAGAATACATTTTTGCTGAAGACAGGCTACCAGAGTGAAATTTCGCTGCAGCAAAATAATTAGTATCGTAGATTTACGCATAATGCAAGCTGATAACCATCAAAGCCACTGAAGTGAGAACACACAGCAAAGGTCATTTTGGCCCTTTATGTCTCGTTAACAAAGAAAATGAGGACATTTGATATTGAAACAGTGCATTGACTGACATAAGCACTCTTTGGTAAAAAACTTTTCCTCAAAATTGACACCAAATTCTTTTTATTTTGTTTCTTGAAAATGGGCTTTTTTTTGAAAAAAACTTGGTTTTTAAACTATTTCTTTCTTTTTTTACGCTGCTTGTAGGAAAGCGATCGCTCGCAAAAATATTTCAAATGCTTTTTTTTTTCTATATGCGATACAGTTCTGAAGTTTGTGTGTTAAATAGCAAACTGGCGCAGACGCATCAAACTTACAAACATTTTCGATTCGGGCCGTGTTTGCCATTTTTTTTTACATTTTTTTCCCTTGGAGGACAGCATCAAGAAAGCATGGATGTAATTTACGGTATTCCCTATTAAAATCAACACCAAAAATTTTCGACGCAACGTTTATAGTTCGCATTAAATTCGGCTGCGAAATCCAAAAATATTGCGGTGACCAAAAAACCAGACGCCCGCGCCACCACCTTCAAATATTATTTTCGCGCGCTCGAAGCGTTTTTCGGAAATAAAATTTTCGGTTCCCTGCACTTTGAATGTGCCTGCACATCATACAAAAATCCCAGACAAAACAAAGATATCGGCCGGACATGCATGTTCGATCTTTCGTGGAATCGCCTGCTAAAGCGTTACTATCTCTGTACCGTGGTATTCTGCCCGTAATTCGCCAGGATGGCTTTGTTTCGGAAGGGAAATAAATAGAGAGTTTTAGAACACCGCGAACACCGTACGCAAAGCTTGCGGGCGTTGCGGTTGGCGTTAGCGTTCGTGACTTAACGGGAGCCCGCAAGAGGTTAGCGTACGACGCATGCGCAACGCAAACGCATAGCTTTGCGTACGCTGTTATAAAACTCTTTAAAAGCGCCACTGCTTTCAGAAGCAGAGAACGCGGCTAATGTAGAAAGAAAATAAGACGATTCGGCAGCGCAAGCTTTGCGCTGGTTCGGCCATTGCTGGTCAGTCTCTAACAGGGTTGAGGAGTTGCCACTGCGGAATTGGAATGACTCCGGATTCATTCCACATTTTTGCGACCCCGGAATGGAATGGGAATGGAATGGGGACAACGCTTGGAGAAATGGAATGGGAATGGAATTAAGCGCCGTTTGCACGAAATGTAATGGGAATGGAATTACGTCTTTTTGCGAAAATAGAGCACCTTTTCGTCTACGCGCTGTTTTTCAAACTTCAAACATTAGTAAGTCAGAGCCTCGAATTTAACATTAAAGCACTATTTTTAAAATGATTTGGGTGATTGGAAACACGATACATTTATAAGCAACGCGCCTACTGCAATTCTGTCCTTATATAGCAGGGGTATCAAACACGCGGCCCGCGAGGCTCTTGGTTGCGGCCCGCGGCCCGCCAAGACTGTCTTCGCCTCACATTCTTTAATTTCTTAATAAGTAATTTCGTGAGCTACACAGGTCTGACTGGTTGAAGGCATTGTCTCCGTGAGCCATCCCATGTGTTCACCTTGTTTTCAAACATAACCGTGAAACAAAAATTATATTTCACAATCGGCTTCCAGATTCCAGTCATTTTCGAGATCGGTGTCGACATGTTGGAATCTGACACCACGTCTCCTTCAGAAATGACCTGTATATATGCGAAAGTTTTCTTTCAAATGGCAGCGTTTGCTGGAAATTTGTACAAGCCCCCCCCCCCCCCTTTAAGGCATTTCACGGGGTTAGATAATATTGACTGGATGGTTCCATATTACTAGCGAACGCGCAAAGACAACTAGAGCGGTTGAGCTCTCTCTGTGTTCGTTCACTCCCCCCCCCCCCTCCCCACTGCTCCTACCTCCTTCACTGCCCCGGCCCTTGCGGGAGTTAATTGCATGAATGCGGCAAGCTGGCTGAGGTGAGTTTGAGACCCCTGTAGTATAGAGTGTGTTGCTCCGAAGTTTGTCTCTATTCTTCGCGTAAGCGCGGTTCTATACCGTTAGTATCCGGCATGCAGAATTACGCCCCAGCCGCCTGCTGTCTCGCCACCCTTCACTTTTTTGTTTTTCCTTCTGTTGCCGTCGGCGACTCGGACGCATATTCAAAAAAGCGCTTCTCTAAATTTTATACCTGACATTGCATACCTGCGCACAGGAAAACACAAAGTTCTCCTCACCCCATCCATGCTTGCGAGGCGCCCTTGACAAGTGAGTGCTGGCGAGCAGTGCGGCCCAATGTTCCGCATTCGATGCAAAGGCACAAGGTGCCCGAGCGGTGCACTGTTCCAACTAATACCCGCAGATCTAGAGGGTTTTGTTCCCCATTAACCAAATCTTAGTTTTCTCCATATTCACGATCGCTCCAGACGCGTGGCAAAACTGCTTAGTCTTATGGAACACTACTTTTGTCAGCATAAAAATACGCTATATCGTCATTTTAGCATTAACACATTTAAGCTTAAACATTATTAAAACATCGCCATTCGTTCAAACATGCTGACCATGCAAATACTATACGTAGCGGGAGAACTGCCCCTATGGGAATTAATAGGGTGGTTGTACTGCACGAGATGTTTCAACAAGCTACTATCCCTCGACCTTGGTAACGTGTCTTGCGTACTTTTGAAGTTCTTAATGCATCTGATGGCATCAGCTTTATGGGGCGTTCTGTCTTAACTCGATAAAACTCTCAAGATGCTTTTCCTACGTTGAGGATATACAGGAATGGAATTGAACTGCCCTGCCATTCTCGGAGGGGGAATGAGCTCAGTTTTTTCATTCCGACGAATTGAAAGGAATGGAATTGCGGCAAGTTCTAATTCCCTGGAATGGAATTGGAATGGAATGGAGGCGCCCATTCTGCAACACTGGTCTCTAATAGTACAGTGCTTATTTAAAACGCTTCATTATACTATCAATAGCTTCCCTCATGCTTTCCTTGGATTCAAAATGTGTTGCTTTATTGAGGCTGCAGTGAACTAAAATAGGCCCCTGGTTCCCCTTCCTTTGTTGTTTAAATAATGGGTTGCGTAATAAGAACTAATAAAACATGAGATGTTTACTTGCTTCATTTCCAGAAGCGAAACCGGCACTGCAGCAAGATTCTGAGTGCAACGCTTTAGCGAAAAAAACAAGCAACTAAATCTTCAGCAATAACACACTACTAATAATAATTGTTGGAGCTTTACGCGCCAAAACTACGATATGTTTATGAGGCACGCCGTAGAGGAGGACTGGACTGGAAAGACTATGTCCTACAGCACGCGCTTAGCGCGTAGCGGGCGTCTCCCAATCCCTGTTGCGGCAGAGGAGGGGGGCCGGAAATTTCGACCACCTGGGGTTCTGTGACGTGAATTTACACCTACGTACACGCATCTAAATCTAAGTACTCCAGGATTGTCGCCTCCTTCGAAAATGCTAGAGCCGCGGCCACGATCAAACCGGTGTCCTTTGGTTCGGCAGCCGAGCACCGTAACCACTCACAGCAATTCTGTACAAAAAAAAAAAGAGGAAAAAAAAAACGAAAAAAGAAAAAAAAAGAAAGAAAAGAAAAACAGAAAGAAGAAAGGAAAAAAAAAGAAAGAAAAGAAAAACAGAAAGAAGAAAGGAAAAAAAAAGAACAAAAGAAAAAAATCAAGCTATCTTCTTGAAATTCGAACCTACGCCGCTTCGACCACGCGCAAGCCGCCAGCTCAGGCGCTCAACCAACTCAGCCACAACGCACGCCGGTTGCCACGCGATAAAATGTGTGTTATCAAGATACCATGGCCAAAGACGGTAGTCGGCGACGCGACTGTGTTCTAGAAAACTTCATTTTGGAACGTGTTTTTCTTCACACAGAAACATGATTGCGGGCTCAAATGAACGCTTCGTCTTCGTACTACTTAGATCTCCGAGAAATTTGCAGGTTTCCGTCTAGTTTTTTTCAGACGACCCGTTTTTGTCTCGAAAAACAAGGCCGGATTTCGGCCGCTTCCATAGGATCCCATTGTTAAAACTTTAGTCGTCGTCGGAACAGAATGTGAAGCCCCGTTGTTAACGCTGCTGCATTTGTTAAGTGCGGTACAGCTCCTAGAACGTGCCCTTTTAAGAAGTTTTGGAAGTTGCACCTCTACGATTTTTTATCGCCGAAAAATGAGCCTGTTCCATTGAAAACGTGAGAGCTTCCAGCAGTGGCCGCTAGGAGCGCTGATCATCCTGTGTCCCCGAAAGCTGGATATGGAGTAGACCTGTGCGCCGGTCCTAATATCGCCGGCGGCGGCGCGTCAACGGCGTGGGGTTCATCGGATCGGCGGCGGCGCGGCGCGGGTGGGGGGGGGGGGGGGTATTCAAGAGTTGGTCGGGCGAGAAATTTGACCCTCGAATTTTGACAACAAAAAAAAAAAAAAAACCGTTCCCCCCGGAAGGGCGAAGCAGTGAATGCGATAGCAACATGTCGTAATGTTATAATGAACTAAGGATGGCAGCTGACTCTTTTTCATCCGATCTCATGAAACTGCAAAATGCTGGTGTTAGGGAATGCGGCCGGTTCACGTGAAAGAAATGGTTTTCGTGCAGTTTGACGTATCAGTGCTCGCAGCACGAAGCGGTGCGATCTCAGCGTGTAGTAGAGTATACGAGCCGTTTTCTTATCCCCTGCCGAGTTAGCGCGCATGCCAGCGCTCATGACCGCGCCCTAAAAGTCAAAGTTCACAGTTGCGGCTCCAGTCACGGAGCCCTTTTACCCAGGCGTCGCTTCATACTCCTTGGTCCAGCTAAGGACAGACAAGGCGCTTGCTGTCTGGTTGAGGAGCAATCCACGGCAGGCCTCGCACGCGGAACGATGTTATCGCACGCGCCCTGAGTGCGACGGAGATGGGCAACTTCTTTAATTTATGCTTCAGCCGTGTTCCTGGCTGGCGCTCGCGAGCTTTTACTAGCGCGTACAGCATACGATGTGAGTACAAATGTTAATGACTTGGATTTTATACGGAAAATGACGGCGACGATGAAAACCTGTACGGAGTGTCCATATAATTAATTTTTATCGCAATAAAAAATATGCCTGAACTGTGGAAGCAGGCCGGCTTTCCCTTTTTTTTTTTTTTTTTTTTTGAGAGAGCTGCATCGTCTTCGCTGTAAAGAGTTCGTCTCTTGGAAGAATCAAATAATCCGGCACTTCTTCCATTGGTTTCGTTCTCCCTTTCACTACAATTCTTACAGACTATATCTCCTCGACACTTATTTCTTCATAAAGCACGTGTACAATGTTAGCGCTGAGCGTTGAGCCTATCAGGATTTCGAGCTTGTCGGCTACACGCTGGTATTTGCGCATGCGCAATCAGAAACTCCCAAAATGGGGCGAAATTAGTTGATAGCGTACGATAATCTTGCGAGGGGAGGAAGCACAAGTGGGCGAATGCATGGCAAAACAGGGTAGGAGATAATTTACTACTGACATTTCTCTGTAGACCAGTCTAGAGTATGTGCCCTAATTATCTCATGTGAATCACCATTCTGGCGTCATGCAGAGCGCCAAAAGAAATTCAGTTTCGCCACAAGGGCGAAAGCAATGAATGCGATAGCATGAAATTAAAATGTCACACGAAGAACGACAAGCAGCTCGATACTTGCAGCTTCCCGCGGAAGCACGAAGGAGGACGCTCGAATAGGGCGCACAGGTATACACAGGACTAGCGTGAACTGACAACTATCACAGTTGTTACGCCTTTGTGCTCGAGCAACGCGCTGAAAGTGTCGACAACGCAGAAGCCGCCGCTCTTAGATATTTCTTCTTTTGAAGTGCGGCGCGCGGAATGACCCCTCTGTGTCTACTGCCACGCGGTGACGTCGGAAGCAACGTGTTCGCGGTGTTTTTTTTTTTCTTCGTTCCACATCACGAGTGGGTACAGAAAGGGGGCCCTTTCTGGTGCGCGTCTCAAGGGCAGTTTTCAAATTGAAAGAAAACCCAGGAGCGTTGCGTGATAGAAAACACGCTCAAGCTCCTCCGAGATCTGCATACAGCCAGCGGTAAATGGTGTCTATAAATAGCTTGCCGTTAAAATGAGAGAGAGTGATTCGAGAAAGAAGAAAATAGCGCATGCACGGTGCATGGCTGAGTGGTCTTACGCACCGCGCTGCTGAGCGAGAGGTCGCTGGTTGATATCCCGGTCGGGTGCATTGTCGTCTGATTTATTTATCTTTGTGTCTTTTCTATATATATATATATATATATATATATATATATATATATATATATGTATACAAATC
The DNA here is from genome assembly GCA_030522465.1 of Rhipicephalus appendiculatus. Classification (NCBI taxonomy): domain Eukaryota; kingdom Metazoa; phylum Arthropoda; class Arachnida; order Ixodida; family Ixodidae; genus Rhipicephalus; species Rhipicephalus appendiculatus. The sequence goes on along the minus strand of JALIZH010024839.1, from coordinate 402 downwards.
CGGGGCATAGCAAAAATCATCCGAGAGTGTCTATATAATTGCTATCGCAATAACAAAAAAATCACGCCATATCCACGAAGTGAATGATGATAAGTGGGCGAAGCTCGATCGTTTTCATCCATGGCAGAAAGAGAATGTGTGGTCTGGAACGCGCTTATACTTCATGGTCATCAGCGTCATCGTCATCGTTATAACGTGTAGTGGGTACATTCCACTATACTGCGTCATCGTCATCGTTATCACGTGTAGTGGGTACATTCCACTATACTGGAACGCGCTTCTACTTCATCGTTATCGCGTGTAGTGGGTACATTCCACTATACTGCTTCATCGTCATCTTTATCACGTGGAGTGGGTACATTCCACTATACGTGGCTATCTACCTACCTACTACTACTACTA
>JALIZH010024838.1:0-47343 GCA_030522465.1 Rhipicephalus appendiculatus | reverse complement strand
ACTATATGTCGGAAAGCTTTTATAATTCTCGGTATTTCTGTATTTCCTTACGTGTTTAAAGGCAAAGCTTTGTACCAGCGTGGACATTTCGGCTGTTCTTTGTGACTCATTGCGTAATTTTATAGAAAGCATAGTCACTAGACAGTGCATCTCATTGGTACGCAGTATTGAACCAGAGCACTTCATCGCAACAATCGATGCGTTCATTCGCTCCATAGCTGTCACATGAAATCGTGTGTCTCTCAGTAAACTGACTTATTCATGTTTCTCTATTTCAGCCCAGGCTGGAAATACATTCCGTAAGTATAATTACAATAGTTACTTTGTGCGATTAGGACTTATGCATTGACGAGGTGAACCGGACGACGATGAGAAGGGAGCTAATTTAACAGAAACATGATCATGAAATTTTTAACAGGCTCTGCGATATGGCACATTGCAATACTATGTGGAAATTGGTTATCTGTTTCGGTTGCATAAAAGAATTCAAAGTTGCTTGAGTATCACCTCGTGTGGAGCATATGATAATTTCACAACGGCTTGACATTATGCGAGTTTTTCGTTATCCTGGCCTTCTCACCCTTCCGAATATTGGTATAGACAGTCTATAGACTGTCTAAAAACGGGATTGAGACAGTCTATAGGCTGTCTATATCTATTTTTGTAAGGACATGCACTAACCTCTCCAAACCCATAGATAGTCGTCATAAGACGCATTTGCAACGTGCCAGCTACTATGAAGTCAGTATTCCTCAGGGGGGCTCGATATATTAAGGAGTGACGTATGCTTGGAAATGCTGGAAAGTGCCTCTTCATTTTTTTTCTTTCCTGAAGACCACAGCCACTGGCCCGGAATCGACAAGCACTATTATAATTGCAGGTACGCGTCACGTTAACTCAGATACCACCAGGATTACCAGGTCTTACCAGGGCGATTTGGCCATGGCATGCGTATGTCATGGCCAAATCGCTTGCATTCAGGAAAGGAGAAGTTTAAAAAAAATGGGATCACTAAATTCTTATGGCGGCTTGTGAAACGGTGACGCCGTCTCCTCAATCAGTCAATGCAGCTCAAGTATGAGCTTGCTACAGAGCTTGTCTTGATTCTAACAGTCCTAAACGCACGTTCACTCACGTCTCGGAACTAACAAGTAGTAGAATACATTGTGACTCGCCTTCACGGGTTTGAAGCTCAACTCCTTGTGCCACGCGCGACAGAGATCCGATTGTTGTCAAGAAAAAAAATAATGTGTTGAAGAATGTGAGGCCTGGCGAAAAAACCTCAAATCCTGCTTTTAGTAATTCGTCAAACTTGTGCTCTTCGAACCAACGTTTCTAGAACCAACAGCTGGTTTTAGTAACGTTGCTTCAAATATACTATCTCGTACTTCCATGCCTCATGTCCGGCGGTTCTTCGATTGTTCTAACTCGCCTCGGTTACACGAAGAGGTCTTTTCATAGTTATCGCTGGGTATCGCTTGTCATCGCTGGTTTGAATATGCGTTTTTATGCATTCTTTGGTGTTTGTAAACAGCGAAATGTCATAAGAAGGCGTGGCTGTCAAATAATCAGTTCGTTTAACCCAGAATTAAACGCTGTGAAACTCAGTCGGATAAGTAATATACGCAATAGCGTCTTACCATGGTACCTGCCTGGTTTTTAAATATTTACGTGACTTAACAACAAACTTGGCAGGCCCACGTATCATCCCGAAATCGTCTTTAAAACTTTATTAGCGGACACCCATCGCGAACCACTACCAAAGCGAATTTTTGTCATTGTCAACGGATTCGAACTTTGATATAGCTACATCATTGTGGTTTTTTTTTAAGTTTGCCAAATCTCATTGCGTTAAAAATAATGTTCTTAATTTAAGCCATTGTACCAAAGTTTTATATGCTTTACGTCTATGTGAATCTTCCGAAACGTTTCTGGCTGAGTATCATGCAAAATTCGCTCAATAACTTCTGTGTTACGTTCGTGTTACCTGGAATTTTGTCAAGACCAGACACAAAAGCAAACACTACTTTTCCTGGAAAAGTATGCAGAAACTCATTCGGCAGGAAGAAAGAGACAGTCGTCCATCGAAAGGGGTGCTAATGAAAAAGGGCTGTTCGAATATATTTTGCACAAAAAAATGGATGTCGGTAATTTCAGCTCATTTCCCTCCATAAATGTCTAAGGTGGCGCGAAAGTTCTTAGACTTCGGAGCAACCACGAAGCAAGACAAACTGTTTTTTTATGCAGACGCCCCTATTAGATGTACTTGCTTCGCTACACCGAGTCTAGCATCGAACCCTCCCGGCAGACAACGTAAAATTACTCCAACGTCGACTAGAAGGAATCTTCAAGTAGGCAATGGCGTCCAGACAGTGACGCAAGAGGAGAGTACCAGACAACACAAACGCCAGCGCTTGGGTTCTCTGGTAGTAGTAATGATTAAGATAGAAGTGTCGTTTATTTCTCTTTTTTTTGTATCTGCATCCACCAGTATTAGCTTCTTTCATGGTGAATTTTTAAAAACTCGCTCCTATGTTTGCCGTTCTGGGCCTGGAAAGCAGCCGTCACGGGGGGTCTAGTGGTTATGGTGTTCGACTGCAGACCCAAAGGTCGCAGGATCGAATCCGAACCGCAGCGGTTGGATTTCGATGAAGCTCAAATGTCTGATGCCCGTGTACTTATATTTACGTGCACGTTAAAGAACACCAGATGATCAAGATTTCCGGAGCCTTCACTACGGCGTCCATCGTAGTGGCGTTAAACCCTATTATGAGAATGGAATGCAGGACGTCCTTGTGGCCAAAGCAGGTGGCTGCGCTTCAGCCACGTGCAGTGTATGAAATGTTCGTTTTTTCGCGCCGCCGACAGTGCAACATTGGTCAGCACACTTGGACCACTTTTCTCCTTCCTTCTTTTTTAACTTATAGAAGGTCCTGCCACTGCGAACACACTCGGTAAGTAGCCAGAGTTCGGTTACTTTCATTAAATTTCTATTTTAACAACAGAGGAAACAATAGAGAATACAAGAGAGGAAATAAGAGTAAACAGTAGTTGAAGGCCTGTTCAATCACACAGGTGTATTTTGTATGATGTGACTCTCAATGACAAGCTGCAGTGATGATTTTGAGGCTTTCCTCGTTCAAAGAAGAAAAAAATAAAAGCGAGTCACGTAAATACGAAAAATGCACATGCAATAATTGCCCCTGTGATTTTCGCGGCCTAATTATCTCTCCTTTTTTGTACACTTGTAGCTTCCAAATACAGAGCGCCTCAGTTACTGCAATTTTCTCTTATTTTGTAGCCAGAGCCTCGACATCGAGTCCACTATGAAATGGAGTTTTGTCAGACAGATAACCAGATAGACCATTAAAGCGTAGGGACAAGGAGTTGAACAAAAAGTATATGAAGGAAACCATATGGTAATCCTCCTTCCCATTTTGATGCTGGGCTGCAGGCTACACTCAAGTGAAGTGGTGGGATAGAGTGATAGAGAAAATGTCCAATGTGAGAAAATGAATTGCCCTAGACTTCACCATAGTTTGATCGGCTGACATTCCAAATTTTTCGTTCGAATATATCTTTGATTGATCAACCTGCCTCTACCTGTTGCTTTAAAGAGACTACGAAGAAACGATGTATTAGATATGTGTTGTTTGATTAGCCGTCTGAAAGCGTTACAACGTTTGTTTTGTTCCATAAGCTGTCATCACTGCCGCCGCCGGAGGAGCAAGTATACACCATGACCGATGTAAGTTCATGTCGAAGACTTCGAAAAAAAAAACAAGAATCCACGCGAATCTCTGTGGAAGTTGTCTAAAGGCCTGTTTACCCCTACGGCAACCGCTGGTATTGCGCGGCCAAGTTAGTCGCCAAGCGCCGTGTTGTACATGGTCGCAAATACCCGCTTTGGTCGCAAAACGACTGCTTCGGCTCAATTATTCGCTGCTCGATTTCTTAGTCGTGCGGCTGCAGCCGCACACCTCTGAAGCAGTCATATACGCAGGTACGTTAACTTATTTTACAGGCCAATGGCAATGCGAGTAGACGTGAATTATGTGTGGCGACAGGTGCAGGTCGGGTGTAAACATCGGTCGCCATGAGACGCTTGTTGGTCTCCCGTCGCTAATGGTCGCGCGAGCGGTGCTAGTCGCAGGCATGGAGGGGAAAGGATAGGAGGGAGCACGCCTAGTGTCCACAAGACAACCTCCACTGAAGTTGCTTGCTCCTCGCGTCCGTGTCACATTTTCCTTGACGCTCGCGTTTCATCATGGCCGGACTGAAAAGGCGCGCGAGCGTTCCGTACGCTCACGCGCCTTTCCAGTCTGGCTGGGGTTTCATTTCCTTTTTTGGCGGCTCTTGCCAACCTACTCGGACGCCGCTCCGCCCCTCGTTCTCCATACGCTGGTCACAGTTAATCAGCATGCTCCTGCTTCTCTTTTTATGGCTGGGCTTCAAAATATTCAAGTGACGCTCCCTCCCAGTTTTTTAAAGACGATAGTCTTTCTTGGGATACTTCAACGCAAAAATTTTGGTCTGTCTGCCTGTCTGTCTGTCTGTGGGTAACCCGATTCAGCTACTCGGCCAAAGGTTTAACTTCTTTCTGAACGCCCAGCCATCTTGAACTGGTGTTTGCGTTCATATTTGTGAACATATTTGATCAAAAAGCAAATACTACGCATTCCTGAGGCGCAACATTAATATGTAAGTGTAGGACGTGTGTTCTTTTATTAGAAAATACATAGGTACGCAATTCTAAAGACACCCTAGTGTTTCTTAGGCTGCGCTGAAAATGCAACGCTGTGCACGAACTGCGACGCTTTGCACGAAAAAGCCCTGTGCCGACGACAAGGTGCTGCCGCTGGCAGTGGCCCTTGGTCACGGTGTAATGCCCTTGGTGCAGCACAAGCTCATGTTTTTCAATGGCGTCCATATCTCGCGCAGCGCCTCCTCTATTTTATCAATGCCAGCCAGATGCGGCCAATTCAACGTAGAGTAGGCGCTGTCTGAGGCAAGGCAAAACATAGTAGTACAGCCGGCACAAGACTATCGTCTTTCGACGACATTTGCAGCGAAGCACGCAGATACGCGGCCCAATTTTTTTTCCTCCATGGTCGCAGGTCTGGATGAGCCCTAATGGCCCGCTCAGGCTAGCGGAAAGCCTGCCGTAACGGCACTGTGCCGTAGAACATCGGCCGCCGCCCGCGCGTAACATGTCCGAGGTAAACGGCAAGCTTCGCCGGCGAAGCATTCGCGCCCCCAAAAAACATGATCGTACTACCGAAAGCAGTTGTCTTCTACCTCGAATCTCTCAAGTGGCTACCGTGCGCGCTGCAGCTTGAAAGCTCCGAGCTTATGCTTCCATTTGCTCTAGAATGATGTCCTCAAGCTTCGACAGCAAAATATTCGTGCCGATTCGGCACCGTTTTTGAGAGCCATATTCAAATAATCGATGCAGTAGGCTTAGCTATTGAAGATGGGTGCTTCTGACACCTCGGAGGACATAGCCTACGCGTTTGTAATTTCTTTGTAATCATTCCATTGACGTGGCGGCAACATGGAGACAGGTATTTTGGTTTTACGCTACGCTTCTTTTAATGCTGCGCATACTAAAACGCTCTATGGACTGCTGGAAACCATGACTGGCAACGAAACGGACGACATCCGCCCTTCAAGCGTGAAAACCGCGGAGCAAGAAGTAAGCAGCACGAAGCATCCCGCGGCAGACGCAGACGACGTGGAAAGCCGAAAGTAGACGAGGCGGAGCGCCGATCTAGCTCCTCGGTCGCTGATTGGCCACGCCACTCTCCGGCAGCCGCAAAACGCCGCGAAAAGCGACCTCGGACCCGTTCTTCGAACAGCAAAGAACGGCTGGCGTGCGCGAGCTAAACTGCTTGCGCACGGCGGCCTGAGAACGGTAAACAGCGCACAGCCGTGCCTCTAGCGTGAGCAGGCGTTGAGTTGTATTTTAGGTTGCGACGTTCGCTAGAACGCTGCGTCCGGACGGTATCTGCATGGCGTCTTCCATGTGTCCTTGTCGCATACAGGAGGCGAAATGGAAACTGTAGTAGAGGAAGAGGAAGATGTCACGCATGGCATAAAGACTAGAAGAGGACAAAAACGACGTTGAAGGTATGAAAACGAAGGTGACGTCGACATAGGGGCCCTGGGTGTTCCATCGTGAGCGCGTGAGCTGGGCACGAGCGTCGCCGGCTTGTGTTCCGGGTGCTCCAGCTCTCGTTCTGCGGCATCGCACCGTAGACTCCGGCTGGCTAAAGAACCGGAAGGCAAGCACGAGAACCCGCAGCGGCCTGGGAGCGCCAACGGCTTGTGTACCGAGCGCACCGTCCTACGGCACCGCACCGTAGGCCTCGTCTGAGCCCGATCCTGCTCCAGGGAAACGCTGGCCAACTGAAGTACCCGAGACGCACAGGTCGTCGAACTCGGAGTCTCCCAGCGTCTACAACTATGCCAGTTCGCGTTCCTCGCCAGGGAAGGACGGCGCCACCGACTTGGACGCCGGCGTCAACGCCAGTGCCACCCGCAACGCCTCGCCTCAACTTGTGTCGCCTCAACGACACAAGTTTTGTAAGCGACGAACGCTTCTTAAGGCCTGACCACACATACCCGTTGCAGCGTGTCAACGCGCGTCTTTTTGACGCGGCGCCGCGCCCTCTCCCTATAGAGAGAGAGGGCGCGCAGCTTCGCGTAGCCACGTGCCCTCGCTCTCCATCGAGAGAGGGCGCGGCGCCGCGTCAAAAATGCCACGCGCTGACGCGCTGCAACGGATACGTGGGGTCAGGCCTTTACTTTCTAGCAGCTCATTTCCATTTGTGTTATTTGTGTGATAACTCTGTTCAGCGCTTGTTTTATTTCGCATGTTCCTTTTTCGCGTTTGTATTTGCTTTAGGTATAATGCGTGGCTTTCCTTTAGTGTGCAATTAAACATGTGTGTGTTTAACGATCTCGCCTCGTCTGTTCCTTCTGGCCGACCGATGTCCGGAGATCTGTGACAGTCCTCCAGCGTTCTTCAGCGTCAGGAACGGCCGCCTCAGAAGGAGCATCACCTGACCATTGAAACCTGACTTTCACATTAAATTTTTGCAGAGTATAAACGTAACTGATCCATTTCAAGTGTATGCTTGCGAGAATACCTTAATTATATTCCACGTTGCCCTGCCTTCATTACGCAACTCCAGAAGAAAAAAGGCGGAAGCGAAGATATGCAGTTATCGTTGTGCTCGCTCAGCTCTCGTATTCTGCCAGCAATACAACTACACTGTGCGAATCATTGGGCTGATGATAAGAAAACAAAAAAAAATTAAACCGACAAGAGTTTGGTTGACATTACCTCAGGCAGCCTCTATTTGAAGTTGTACTGTGGCGAGAAATGAGTACGCTTTTCTTAATGATAACTTTTTTTGTCTTCTCAGCTTCCACAAAATCGGGGTAAGGATTTGTATAAAGTTTCGGTCAAACAAAGTTCCCACCATTCAGTGTTAACAGCCACCGAGGGGCATGACTTCGCTGACGAGAAATTCTGGATATGTTTTCCGATAACCCTGGCGTGAAAATGCTTAGCGAGTTTGCACACTTCAACCATGCGCTGAGATGACAGCAACTTCGGGATAACAATAGTTTGCAACCTGTAGTTATGAATAGTTAGATTTGCTGGTCTTTTTGTCAAATAAACTACAGCAAATTCGTTTCTTCACTATATACATCTCATTCGACTACGTTGCGTGGTTCCCGTGGTGCTGCCGACCTGGGTTGCCAGGTTTGCTTCGCTGTGGCAGTCCGGATACTTCTGAGGCCGGTGGCGGCAGGAAAGGGGGTTTGGCCACTTGGCCACTTTTTTGGCTACTTTCTTTTCCCTTCAAGTTGAGCCACATTACTGTAACCAAATTATCAACATCTTCTGACCTCACAGTCTCTGGCATTTGAGCATACGGTGTCATAAAATGTGGCCAAGGCGTGTTTCCAGCTCTCAGAATTGAATTTGGCCTGAAATCACAGAAAACAAAATGCTTTTGAGCAGCTGGCTGGGACTCGGGGAAAACTGCTGCATGGTGACTCACTCTGGAGATCATTATAACTAAACGCGACTTTAAAATGTAACTGGATGTGACCATGATAATCGGAAGCTCTCCGCATCGAGGGCGCGCTGCACTCATGGACATTAGAAATCGGCTATCCGATAAACCACTTGTGTCATTTCTTATGATCAAGTTTTATCCACTGCTCAGGAATTGTAACCTTTCGCACTTCTTCATCAAGCACGAAATGATTGCTAAGGTCAACAATTTCGACTTGAATATCGGCAGATCTGCTATTCAAGGATTCATGCTGTGCTTACTTATATTTTCACCAAAAGGATTTTGCATTTACACATTTAAATAAAAAAACGCAGCACTTGCTTTCACACACGCGTGCCTACTTTTAGCTACGTTTAGTGCCCATGGCTCATGTTGGCTACTTTATTGCTTGTTTTTCTAAATTTCTGGCTATTTTTCGTCTTTTCGACATGACAACCCTGTTGCTGACACTGCAGCCGCGGATATGCTAAGTATGAGTGCATTCTTCTCGTATGACGTTGGAAGCTTTCAGATGCCAGAGCAACTTTGATGAAAATTATTGCAGTCAATCTCACAATCAAAAGAAACCAAGTCCGTGCACATTTAAGGAAGGTCAAACTCTTCGTTGATACTTGGCCGCCAGTCCACCTTCTTTTTATGTCACTAATTCAGCATGAGAATGCAGTGATGTTTGTTAGAAAGTGTGGTAATTTTTTGCAGTTTTTTGAGAGCAAAACTCTGTGAAATCAGAAAACTCATCAGCGGCCTCTTTTTTGTAGCTGCACACCGCCAGAAAAACAGAAATTCGTTTTTATTTCGTGTAAGCACGCCTGACAAAACGGGGGCAAGTTGAAAACATATTTTGTTTCGAAAACTGTACCAGATCTGAACGAAGTCTCAAGTCAACGCATTCATTACCTCAAAAATGCCTTCTACTTATGAGCAAATGAACACAACGAAATAAACAGTCGTCAACTATAATTCGCTTTGCTTCAACTTATCACTTTGATTACTATTTCGCGATCCAGCTCTCAGGCTCCATTTGATGCAAATGTCAATGTAAAGCTAATAAGGCTAGTTTATCACGGCGGTAGCCTTAGATTTCTCATCGAAAGTGAACTTGACCGGCATCGGCAGCGTCCCGCAGCGTTCGCGTCAACACAAGTCGTGCAACGAATGATCGCGAAGTGACGACGTCGCCACGTGACGATGTCAGCATAGGACGTCACCTTACGTCACATATTACTTGTGACGTCGTTGTGCTGTCACGTCACGTAACGTGACGCCACATGACGACGTCATTGTATGACATTGTGTCTCGGTCAAAACTGGGCCGACCGCGCAAACAAGGCAGAATCACGTTAGGTGCTGAAAGCTTGTAAGGAATTCAATCTTGGGGGCAGTGTAAAATAAAGTTAGGGGCAGAGAGATTTCGGAGAAGGCTGGAGCAGGATCGACACATGGACTGAGAAGAAGCAGGTGACTTTGGCCTGTACGAGTCGTCTTAGTTGAATGCATAAGGTACCCTCCGAGTTATTTTAATGTCAGACATGAGTAGGTTGTCGATTTGTGCTCATTCAAAAAGTCACTGCAGCGTCGGCCCGTGGGATTATCGCCTTCCTGCGTATAGCGGTGCGTGACGCACACCGGCGGGATCTCCACCACGGCGGTAATCTCTCATGCTTTCGCAGTATATCTGTATTTCAATACGATAGCGTTAAAGAGCCCGTTTCGCAGCAATTCCGGTGTCGGCGTCGTTGGCTGTGAGCGAAAGATCGTGACCTTGTCCGTGACCGAAAATTTGAGAAAGATGCGAATAAAATAAACAATAAAAAACTTCGGTTCAAGTGAAAATAGAACCGAGGCCATATGCTTGGCAAGCGGATGTTCAACCACAAATCGGCGCTATTGCTTGAAACTGCTACAGAAAAAAAACGTCACAGTTTGGCCGCAAGGGCTAAGCCATGAGTCCGATAGCAACATACTGGAATGTCACGCGAAGAACGACAAGTAGCTAGAAGCGTGCAGCGCGCTGCTCAAGCACAAACTAAGCACGAAAAGAACACAGACAGGACGAGCGCGAGAACAACGTGCACAGCTCGACTCTTAAAGCGCGCTGCTCAAACACAAAGCACAACGCACGAAATACACGCTTAGGTATATACAGGACGAGTGCTAACTAACAACTGTCACGTTCATAAGCGTGCGCAGAGTTCCCAATACCGGGGGGGGGGGGGGGGAGGGAATGTTCATCGCAGTGCCCCCTTCCCTAATGAATCAATTTAAGGGGCAGATTTTGCGCCCCCCCCCCCCCCCCCCCCGTGCGCACGCCTATGGTCACGGCTGTTACTTCGCTGTGTTTGAACAGCGGGCTCCTTTGGAAACTGTGTCGCTGCAGTGAGCGAAGGTGGGCCAATTCGCTTTGCTTCGGGTGCTATGTAATTTCAACGCAAACTATCCGGTGAAAGTACAAGACGCACAAACCAATCCCACCCCGAAATAAGCGCGCGGGCGCGGGCGAACGCGCCCTGTAGGGCAGAGTACATGTGGTAGACAAGCGCGCATTGCAGGGAGCGGGGCGCCGACCTCTAAATCTCGCCCTTCGTGCCATCTCGCTGGTAATGCAGAGAACACGCCGAAGTGCCCCCGAGATTGGCGTAACGCCAACGGTAAATGCTGCATATAAATACCTCGCCGTTATTATGCTGCAGGACGCACACTTTCGTGGCCGACCCGTCCAACGCCGCATGCTGCGTAGCGAGAGCTTACCCGTTCGAATCCGCGCTTAAGAAAATATTTTTATTTGTGAGTTATATGCTGGATTGTTCATAAATTGATATCGCAATAAAAACGCTATATGACTGTGATGTTGCGGGTCTCTTCGCATGTAATATTGCGTGGCAGACGCGCAGATTGGCGCCAGACGTCAAAACATGCGAATTGTGCAACGAGTGGGTATTTTAACAGCCCATCCATTACAATGTGCTCAGACACATTTAATCATCATCAGCAGCAAAAGAATAAACAAAGTGTGCAGCTGCGTAGGTTCGCGTGTGGCCTTACGGACGCGAAGTGGGCCCTTCGCTGATACGCAAAAGGAAGAATTATGGCGTAGTGGGCACTTAACAACTGTACGTGCAGTAGGTATTCTAGGACTGTTTGAAACGGCCAAGGTCATGCGCACAGTCATTCGTTTCTTTACGGCATGATTGAGGCACGCACCAAAAACCGAAGCGAAGCTTGCAATTGAGAAGACGATGCGCACGGGGTCCCAATGCGCTATCGCATTGTAATGTTGAAGGCGAAGCTCGAGCGTCCTCCCAGCTTTTTTCCGCACTTCATGTCCTTTTGCTCTCAAGGTCTTTGTACCTTTCTACTATTCCTTTCGTTTGCTCCCCCAATACTCGGACGCCTTTCCCACGAACTGTTTTTACGCAACAGACAAAAAAATCTGACTACTTCACCCGCGATCTGTGAAGACGTATTATTTTCTTCCGTGGAACCAAATTTTTGACCCCCCGCAGGGGCGTCTGCGCAAGCAGGCGTTTGGTGTGTGGCGACACCACGGACCCGAGCTAACGGGGGGGGTTTCGACCCCCTCCCACGCCTAGCCGTGCGTGGCTTTGCCGTGTCCGGGGAAAAGGGGATCCTGGGCGTTGAGCCAACGCCGGGTGTTTGGACCTTTAAGGCCCCCCCGGCAGAGGCAACACACTCCTTCGGCCCCTGCTTCACGTAGACGGCACCCCTGGGCTGACCCACCCAGGGGAAATCGGCAGTCGCCTTTTCCTGTCTCTCTCTCTATCCACATCTTCGTCTTTCTCTTCCACTTTTAGCCTTTCCTGTCCTCTCCTCTCTTCCATTCACTTCCTTGTTTCCTGGCGGCAAGGGTTAACCTTGTGTGGTTATCCTACCTTGGGTAATCCATATTCGGTTATAGCAAAGGCGTACTGCTGGCGTTGTGCAGACCTCTTTACTTGTTCTGCCACGTCCCCTTGTTGGGCTCCGTGGTGGGTGGTAGGCGCCGTTGCCGAAGAAGTCACTCTTTTCATGGGACCCCCTAAACCCCCCTCTAACTGATCGTGCCCCGAAGAGAGTACGCACCGACGCAGCTTCTCTCTTTCTGCCTAAAAACAAAGAATCCTTCCCCAAATACCATGTCCTCCACTGTGAACAATCTGCCATGAAGGCAAGAAGCAATCTCGCCATTCCTTGTGGCCAAGTGCCTGAAAGAAACCATTGGAATTGGTTATAAGGCTACAAAGATGGCAAGTGGAGATTTGCTCCTGGAACTAAAAGACAAGGACCAGTACGACAAACTCTCACACTTAGTAGCATTTGGCAACATTCCCGTCTCTGTTAGCGCACATCGTACCATGAATACTGTTAAGGGCGTGGTATCGGATGAAGATCTCGTGACATTGAATGAAGAAGAACTCCTTGATGGATGGAAGGACCAAGGTGTAACACATGTGCAGCGCATCACAATCAGACGCAACAACACTGAAATCGCAACAAAGCACTTGATACTCACCTTTGGCTCAACCTCTTTACCCGAGACCCTCGAAACCGGCTACGTAAAACTCCATGTGCGACCATACATTCCAAACCCGAGACGTTGTTTCAAATGCCAGCGATTTGGACATGGTTCCCAGAGCTGCCGAGGGCAGCTGACTTGCGCTAAGTGCGCCACAACTGGTCACGGTACTGATGAATGCAGACATGATGAGGTTTTATGTGCGAACTGCGATGGTAGCCATCCCGCGTACTCCAGAGCGTGCCCAGCCTGGAAGAGAGAAAAGGAAATCATCACCATAAAAGTCAAGGAAAATATAATATTCCGGGAAGCAAGGCACCGAGTCTCATCATCATTTGCGCTAAAAACATCTTTCGCCGAAGTGGTGCAACGAGGGGCGGCACCACAAAGGCCCTCGGCGTTTGCTCGGACCACGCTCAGCGTGCCGAGGCTAACGCTACTTGCCCCCTTCGGCAGGAGCAGCCAGCACTGCCCTGCCCACATCCAACGTGTCCACACCAGTGGCCTCCACAAGCTCTGGCAGCAGCCAGGGCAATGAAGAGGCCAAGGGGGGTTCCATGAACCTCCGACTCGGTGGGGGCAAAGACCTCGTCGTCTGAGGCGAAGTCTAAACGACGCACAGATCGCTCTGCGGAGCGGGCGTCCAGTGCCTCGCAGGAGGCTATGGACACAAGTGCTAGCCAAGCGGTGCAGGCAGCACCGAAGGAGCGGCGAGGTTCTCTCGACCGCTCCAAAAAGGGCAAAACACCAATAACAGGGCCTGACAAAGGCCCTGTAAAATGAGTCGATATCTATCATATTACACGCAGCACTTTTTTTTTCTCTTTCCATGATGGACAAAATCATACATTGGAACGTTAGAGGACTATTAAGAAATCTAGATGACGTCCAAGAACTCCTCACTAAGTTTAATCCAAAAGTGCTCTGTGTGCAAGAAACACACCTCACCCCTAAACACACCAACTTCCTCCGCCAATACATCACTTTCCGAAAAGACCGTGAGGACGCTGTCGTATCATCCGGCGGTGTAGCCATCATAGCTGATCGAACCATAGCATGCCAGCATATCAAGCTCCAGACGGCCCTTGAAGCCGTGGCCATCCGAGCTGTACTTTTTAATAAACTCATCACCATATGTTCTCTATATATACCACCACATTATCAGCTTCACAGACGCGACCTAGAATCATTGATAGATGAACTTCCTGAGCCCTTTTTGATTCTAGGTGATTTCAATGCACACAATGTCCTGTGGGGCGATTCTCGCTGTGATGCTCGAGGAGGTCTCATTGAACAGCTTCTTTTTTCGTCTAGTTTATGTCTTTTAAATATGAAGGAGCCTACGTATTTCAGCATCGCAAACAATTCGTACTCCTCCATAGATCTTAGCATCTCATCACCGTCTCTTTTAGCTGATTTTAAATGGAACGTTTTTAAAAATCCTTATGGGAGTGACCACTTCCCAATCATCCTGAGTGCGCCGAACAAAGACCAACTGCCCCCGCAGGTTCCTCGGTGGAAGGTCGACTCAGCTGATTGGGAACGGTACCAAACCCTTACTCACATGACATGGGCTGAGATGTCCGCTCTGACCATAGATGATGCAGTCACGTATTTTACAGCTTTTATCCTTGATGCCGCATCTAAGTGCATTACTCGAACGAGCGGAACGGGTTCTAAACGGAGAGTCCCATGGTGGAACGAGGAATGTAGGAAAGCACGGACAAAACAGAACAAAGCTTGGGCGTTGCTTCGCGATTCTCCAACAGCAGAAAACCTAGAAAATTTCAAGCAAGTCAAATCGCAGGCAAGGAGAACGCGTAGACAAGCTAGACGAGAAAGCTGGGCAAAATTCATATCGAGTATCAACTCATACACCGATGAGGGAAAAGTGTGGAACAAGGTACAGAAAATTAAGGGCCAACAAGCGTATTCCCTGCCATTAGTAAATGCCCTCGGTGAAAGCTTGGAGGACCAAGCTAACTTTCTTGGCACACATTTTGAAAACATATCGAGCTCCTCACACTACTCCGAAACCTTCCAAAAGTACAAAGCACGGATAGAACAACAAAAGCTAGAAAGAAAATCTTCAAAAAATGAGGCATACAATGAACCCTTCTGCTTCGCAGAACTGCAAAGAGCGCTAAACTGCTGTAATAAATCCTCCCCAGGGCCTGACTGCGTAATGTACGAGATGCTGAAGCAACTACCCTCCAAAACACAAAAAACCCTCCTTTCTTTATACAACCTTATATGGCTTTCTGGTGTGATCGCCTCCTCTTGGAAGGAGGCTGTTATAATTCCAATTTTGAAGCAGGGAAAGGTTCCCTCTGCTGTATCAAGCTACAGACCTATAGCGTTAACAAGTTGCCTGTGCAAAGTATACGAAAAAATGATTAATTGTCGGTTACTGCACTTCCTAGAATTAAACAAATTGCTCGACCCATACCAGTGCGGGTTTAGAGAAGGCCGCTCCACCACCGATCATCTCATACGTATCGAAGCCCGCATACGTGAAGCTTTTGTTCATAACCAGTTTTTCTTATCTGTATTCCTCGACATGGAGAAGGCGTATGATACGACGTGGAGGTTTGGGATACTGAGAGACCTCTCACACATAGGTATACACGGTAATATGTTCAATGCCATCGAAAGTTATCTGTCTGATCGTACATTCCGTGTCAGAGTGGGCAATGTCTTGTCCCGAACATTTGTACAGGAAACCGGAGTGCCACAGGGTGGGGTGCTCAGTTGCACGCTCTTTATTATAAAAATGAATTCTCTCCGTCTGTACATCCCTCATAATATGTCTTATTCCACATATGTGGACGACGTCCAGATAGCTTTTCAATCATGTTCTCTTGGCATCTGTGAGCGACAGGTTCAGCTTGCTCTTAACAAGGTGTCTAAATGGGCTGATGAAAATGGCTTCAAACTGAACCCACAAAAAAGCACATGTGTCCTGTTTTCACGGAAAAGAGGCTTGCACCCTGATCCTCAAATCGTCATGAAGGGTGAACGCGTGCCCGTAAACACAGAACATAAGTTCCTCGGAGTAATTTTAGATGCAAAGTTAACGTTCATACCGCACATAAAACACCTTAAAAATAAATGCCTCAAAACAATGAATATCCTAAAGGTGCTGTCGCACACAACGTGGGGCAGCGACAGAAAGTGCCTCATGAATCTATATAAAAGCCTTATCCGTTCACGCCTTGACTATGGCGCCACAGTCTACAATTCAGCCACGCCAAGCGCTCTGAAAATGCTAGACCCTGTTCATCATCTAGGCATCCGCGTGTCCACAGGCGCATTTAGAACAAGCCGAGTTGAAAGCCTTTATGTTGAATCGGACGAGTGGTCGCTCCAACTGCAGAGGACCTATTCTTCCTTGGTGTATTTCCTTAAAGTGAATGCGAACAGTGAGCAGCCTGCATATTCCACCATCAACGACCTGTCCAGTATTCAACTTTTTCGCAATCGGCCCACAATGGCGCGCCCTTTCTCACTACGTGTTAGAGAGTTGGCTGAAGAAACAAATGTCCCACTGCTCGAATATCACCTTATTCCCCGCGCTATGCAGCTCCCGCCGTGGCAGTGGCAGCTTGTAGACTGTGACACATCTTTCGTTGAAGTTACAAAACACGCGCCTACTGCGCATATACGTACATACTTCTGCGAACTGCAGCACAAATACACTTGTCCAGAATTCTACACCGATGCCTCCAAGTCTCACGCATATGTGTCCTATGCTGCAGTCGGCCCATCCTTTTCGAATATTGGCACTCTGCATCCTAATACAAGCATCTTCACAGCAGAGGCTTGCGCGATACTTGCGGCCGTTAAACACATCAAGCAAATAAAACTACAAAAATCAGTTATATACACAGATTCCCTTAGTGTGGTTAAAGCTTTGAAAACTTTGAAAAAACATACTAATCCTATTCTCATCTCTCTCTACTCAATACTATGCACGATCTAAGCACTAAAACAGCATGTTATTGTATGCTGGGTGCCAGGGCACCGCGAGATCGAGGGTAACGTGTTGGCGGATCAGCTAGCTGCATCCGCCCACGAAAACGCTGGCGTTCCACCCATGGCTGTCCCTGCGCAAGACCTGAAGCCCTTACTAAAACGGAAGCTCCGAGCTCATTGGCAGCGCTTATGGGATAAAGAAAAACATAATAAACTACATCTTATGAAACGACACCTTGGTTATTGGCCGCCGATATCAAAGTCACGTCATACAGAAATAACTCTTTGCAGACTTAGAATAGGACACACACACACACCACACACTCGTACCTCTTGTCTGGTGGCGATCCACCTTTGTGTGATAAATGTGGTGAGCCTCTTACAGTACTTCACGTCCTATTGCAATGCACGGAACTAGATGCTGAAAGAAACAAGCATTTTCCATTAATACGCCGGCAACAGTTACCACTTCACCCCGCTATATGCATAGGCAGAGAACCACTTTTTACATACCAATCTCTTTTTGCATATCTTAAAGATGTCACTAACTTCAACGTTATTTTCCCAGGTAACCCGTAGCGCCGCCTCACAACTGAGGTTGCGGCTGCGGTAGCTCTATCAAAGGAAGCACCTGCCTCCCGGTCTTTGGGCTCAAAGACCCTGAAGAGGCATTCGTGCTATTTGCCATCTCTCACCTGTAGATAACCATGCTCGCTCTTCATCCATATCACACCCATATATCACACCACGCACGACTGTCATAATTTTATACTCTATACAAACCTTTTACGCTACCTTATAGCGCATGATTTTAAGGCCTCTATACAGCCATAATACACCCTGCCATCGTAACCATTGGTCATTGCTAACACCACATAAAAGACATGGCGCTCTTTGGCCACCCATGGCCCTTGCGCCACAAAACCCCATTAATCATCATCAAATTTTTGACAGATATGTAATCAAAACAATGGCACGTAAGTCGCGTAACTGCTTGTAATTGTGAAAAACTAAGAGAACGATCATGCCCCGAAAGACGTAATGAAAATATAGAAGTATTGATCTCAATATCTCAACAACTGCCAAGGCTGACTGTTGCCAAGCATGCTTCCTTCATTATATCAATATTTTCAGAACACTTACTTCTGTTGTCTATTCTGGAGTGGTATTTTCTCGTTTTTTCTTGCTGGTATGCCTTTTTGCAGAATTACGCCTATTGGCATAATCACCGTGGTAGCGAGTTTGGCGATGGTCGTGGTGCTTATCTTTGCCTTCGCGGTCGCCCTATCACACGAAGGTAAGTGTGCAAATATGGTGCAAATTCTAGTTTCGGACGTACGAATGTAAGGTAACCTCATTTTTATACATTAAAACGCGAGTTAGGTAAACTCTTACAGAGATTACCCGGTGTTTAGATGCTCTTTAGATCCGACAGTAATTTCAAGATTGAATCAAGAGAAATAGGATGTTAGATTAACACTGAGGTATTGATATTGTTACGAGGCACTGTCCATGATCACCTGGTTTCTAGAGCTCACGAGGTTAGCCGAATCGCTCACAATAGGCTACGTACTTTGCTGACCTTACAAAAAGCGCGAAATGGCAAAGGGAACAGCGAAGTCGACAACCCTTCTGGACCTCTGGTCCTATACTCTGGACGCCGTCTCGACCCGAAAGACATGTGCGAGAAGCTCCTCCCTCGATACACAGGGTCCTACAACATTCACCGAAAGGTCAACGAAGTTGATTACCTAATCACTCTCGCCCATCCGCACCCAACTTCTGCAACACCAGCTACTGATGTCGTCCATGTGTCACACCTAAAACAGTACTGAAGCGAGGTGTGTGACCGGGCTAGTTGGTTTGTCATAGCGACGTGAACAGCGCGTGACACACACTAGGGCAAGGAACAGACGAGGACTAGCGCTGACTTCCGACTGAAGTTTATTTGCACGAACATGGAAAACGAAAACAGATAGCACACGTGATCAACGCTCATTCATTAGCTCATGACGGCAGACTTGGAAAGGGAGCCGAGAGACAAAAAAGTAGCACTAATCCACAAGAAAGTGAGAAAAGACATCACGAAAAGCAACCGGAGTATATCTGGGTTATTCGACC
The DNA here is from genome assembly GCA_030522465.1 of Rhipicephalus appendiculatus. Taxonomy (NCBI): domain Eukaryota; kingdom Metazoa; phylum Arthropoda; class Arachnida; order Ixodida; family Ixodidae; genus Rhipicephalus; species Rhipicephalus appendiculatus. The sequence goes on along the minus strand of JALIZH010024838.1, from coordinate 28,641 downwards.
GGATGAACTAAGGTAATATATTTCTTTGTTAGTAAGAGCGATTGAAGGTGTTCTGATGGAATTGCTTTTAGCGATAGCTGCAGCTTCAATGATGGTGCGCGTGCTATCACGACGATGCATAGCTAAAATCTGTGTGTTATCGAATGCTGCTTACTCAGAAATAAATAGATTTTCTTGTGGTTCATCCGGTCAAATAACCCAGACATACTCCGATTGCTTTGCGTTATATCTATTCGCAATTTTTATTTGTGGATTTTTGCTATTTTTGGGTCTCTAAACTCCCTTTCCAAGTCTTCCGGCATGCGCAAATGAGTTGGCGGTAATCACTTGTGGTAGGTTGTTTTCGTTTTCCGTGTTCGTGTGAGTAAGTTTCAGTTGGAAGTCAGCGCTAGTCCTCGTCGGTCCTTTGTCCTTGTGTGTCTCACGCGCGGTTCACGTCGCCATAGAACAGTACTACATTTCCAGTCCTGAATGACTTTAGGAGGTGCCGGGACGGCGCTAAATCCGCCGGGGCTGATGTTACGGGGCATTGTGCATGAACACGCCGTCGAAAGAAACATTTCGTAGGAAAAAAAAAGAAAGGTACGATGCCACAGGAGATCCTGTCAGCCATTCGGAGGCTCAGCTCCATGTAAATATTCTATTTTAAGGCGAAAGCCTTTAATGTCTCATGCTCACGTCCGTCCGTCCATCCGTCCGACCGCCCGTCCGGCGGCCGTCCGTCCGTGTCCGTCCATCCGTGTCCGCGCCGTCCGAGTCCTGGCAAAGAGCCAGTTGGCCGCCGGGGTGCGCAAACGGACGCCGGTCGCGTCGGACTCTACAGCGCTCGAGCTTTGCTTGCGTAGCGTCGCTGTGCCCTGCGTTTGGAATCATTCTGACCGACGCCGTCTCAATGGACGCAGGCGTTCGCGGAACACACTTTGGAATTTACAAAGGGTCCGTCAGTTTAAGCGCTGTAGCGCGGATGGCGTTTGCGCGATGCGCAAAGCGCGCGAAAATACGAACGCATGCAAACGGATGAAGATTAGCCTCGCGTCTCGCTGCGATTCGCGGTAAAAAATTAAAAAGAAATACGCACACATTCCGTTTGTGTGTTATCGCACTGAGAGTTTAAAATAAAAACAACATGGCATAGTCAGTCGAATGGCCACACGCTTTCGCCATGCACACTTTGGAATGTACAAAGTGTGCTTCAATTTTTTACTCGCTTCTGTCTCTATCGTTTACTCTAGATCGATCCCCGTGACAACAGGATGAAACTCTGGCAGGCGCAGTTCCATTTATTCAGTTCTTTCAGTGCCAGGAAAGTGTCGTTTTCAAATCATAGAACGGCGCATAGGCCCTCGTAGGAAATGCGTATAATTTTACGTAATGCTTATTAGGCCAACATTGCTTCTAAAACGTTCGTTTTACCGAGAGAAAATGTTAAAATTTTTCGAGATGTATTTCAGTACCTGACAGCTACTCCCCAATGTATTCTCGCTCACTATATAGGGGGCTGCGTGAGTTGGTAAAACGGGAAGGTGTTCAAGGCACACGTTTGTAAACAGCTAAATGTTTGTACAACCGCTCAAGAACGCCACTTTTCGTTCTGTGATGGAAGACGCAGGTTCTTCAGCTTTAGAAAACTACGAAAAGAACTTCCGCAAATACTGCGGGGTCAAAAATGCAATACGTTAATTTCGGTACTGAAACTTGTGGGATCTCGAAATGAGAGGGCCGCTCTCGGAACACACGGACACAGTAGACACGTTCGAACCAAACCAACATCATGCACATTTATTCAACTACTTTTACATGAACGAGTTCACTGGCCGAATTAAGTACATCACTAGTGATCAACACGCCAAAGCAACATTATACAGTACTCCACTACACTCAATCAACATAACAACAAACACAAGGTAGCGCGAAGGCGGCATCGCCCATGGTTCACTCACCACGAGGGGTCCACGGGAAACGGCCCGCGGTTGCCGCATCCCACGGATCCCCCCGCAGGAGACGTCCATCCCGATCGCCGCCCCAACACCAAAGAGACTCATATTTCTCGTGCGCCCACCTGGCTTCGCCGCCGAGCGGAGCCGCTAGCGCTGCCGCGCTAACCTTAACTATGATGATCATAATGGATGGATGGATGCTATGAGCGTCCCCTTTGTAACGGGGCGGTGACATGTCTGCCACCAGACTCGAAAAAAAAACTTTCTTTTTATGTTGGCCTAATGCCTTATCTACATTGATTAAATCTATGTTATTATAGCAAAGAAAAATACGAATTCACGGTCCATCTCTCTGCCTCTTAAGGCAGAATGACCTTATTTTTCCCCATTCTTCATTTTTGTCCTTTATCTCTACTTTTCTGCCACCAATACTCTAACCGGCTCTTACTTATTTCTATCGAGGACGTGTTCAGCTTTCCATTGTTGTCCCTAAAACCCAAGGCTTCATGTAGACTCGTGCCCACACGTATATCTGGCTGGATATCGCCACATTCAATCAGTACATGTTCCATCGTTTCCTTAGTTACCCCACAGCATGTACATTGTTCTTCTTCGTTACAGAATCTCGCTTTATAGCTACGCGTTCTAAGGCAACCCGACCTTGCTTCAAACAGTAAAGCGCTTCCCCTTGAATTATCATAAAACCTCTCCCTCCTTATTTCGTTTTTTCCCTTTCGGTAGTCACTGAGAGCCGGCTTCTTTTCCATCGCTGTCATCCAATAAGTCCTCTCCGCCTCTCTGACTTTTCGCTTAATGCTCCTTGTTGCCATGTCGCCCACACTGCTAGCCGTATATTTACTGGTGAGCCTCCTAGTTCTTTTTCTCCACTGCGTGTCGACGCTTTTTCTATACAAATACCTGAAAACCTTCCTTGCCCATCTACTCTCCTTCATTTTCCTCAGCCTCTCTTCAAATCTAATTTTGCTCTGAGCTTCCCTCACTTCAAAACCTGTCCATCCCATATCACCCTTTACGGCCTCATTTGTCGTCTTCCCGTGAGCGCCCAACGCGAGGCGTCCCACAGTCCTTTGATTTACATCCATTCCTGATTGGACCTCTGACTTCATGCACACCACTGAGTTCCCAAATGTAAGCCCCGGAACCATCACACCCTTCCACAGCCCTCGAAGCACCTCGTACATATTGTATCCCCATAACGCTCTGTGCTTCATGATTGCAGCATTCCTCTTTGCCTTTGTTACCGATGCTTTCTCTTGTACCTCCATATATCTATACCCCCTCATTTACCCACACTCCGAGGTACTTGTACTCGCTTACCCTCGGTATATCTCGGCCCTGTATTAAGACCGCATGGTCTTCGTGATCATTGAATACCATCAATCCACATTTTGTTGCACTAAAACCTAGTCCTAGAGCCTCACCTTCCCTTCCGCAGATATATGCCAGCCGCTGTATATCATCTTGACTGTCCGCAAATAAGACAATATCGTCAGCATAAAATAGACCTGGAAGCTTCCGCTCAACCATCGCGCCTGCCTGTTTGTGTGACAGATTAAATCCAATGTTGCTACCTTCTAGCGCTTTTTCCATCCTCACCATGTACAGCATGAATAACAGCGGGGACAAAGGACATCCCTGTCTCAGCCCCTTGCTAATATCAACGCTGTCCTTGCTGCTTATTCCTTCCCATTCCACACAAACTGTATTTTCTCCGTGTATTTCTCTCAAAAGCTGTATACAGTCGTCACCTATCCCCACTTCCTTCAATATATCCCACAAAATTTCCTGATTAACGTTGTCATATGCCCCGGTGATGTCTAGATAAGCTACGTATAAGGGCCTGTTTTCTATTTTTGATATTTCTATACACTCTGTAAGAAAAAACAGGTTATCGTCTAACCGCCTGTCGATTCGGAATCCATTCTGGAGTTCTCCCGAAATATCATTTTGCTCGACCCACGTTTCTATTTTTAATTTTACTGCCTGCATCGCCAACCGGTATAGCACCGATGTAATGGTTAGCGGTCTATACGAGCGAATGTTATCCTTTTCTCCCCTGCCTTTATAGATTAAGTTCATTCTACTTTTTCGCCAACTGTCTGGTATTTCCCTCTCCTGTAAGCACTTTTCTACGGCTTTCAGCAGTGCTTCTTTAGTGCTATGTCCTAGTTCGTTAATGAGGCTGACGGGAACCCCATCTAAGCCCGGGGTAGTGCGCTTAGGAATTTTTCCTTCGGCCTTCTTCCAATTGAAATTCTCAAGTACTACATCTTCCTCGGTTGTACTCTTCTGTATACTTTTACTCACCGGGGGAATCCCCTGGGCGACCTTTTTTAAACGAATCGGCTGTTACCTTTCGGATGTAACCTAGCGCTTCATACCCTTCCAATTGATTTCCTCCTTCATCTGCCATATGTTGTTGCATTGTGACAGACTTCCTACCTAGCGCTTTTAGGTGGCTCCAAAATATCCTAGGTGCGGCCTTCTTCTTTTCGCGAATCTCTGTCATCCAGCGTTCACTTTCGCCTTTAATTTTTGCCTCGACTAATTTCTGCACAATGGATTTTTGCTCTAAATATATTTCCCATACTTGGTTGACTTCATCCTGTGGCCGCTTCTCCTTTTTTGCCTGTCTGTGATGCCGTGATGCCTCACGTCGCTTCTCGATCGCATCCCGGATTTCTTTGTTCCACCAACTTTTTGGCTTTCTCTTTCCTTTCCAAGAAATAGTTTTCTTCTCTTTTTCTATTTCTTTCGTGATTACATGTAGCAGCTCACTATAGTTCCAGTCTTTGCCTGGCAGTTTGTCTACTTCTTCCTCGACTCTTGCGGCTATAGTTGTTATTTGTTTCTCATTTAAATACGAGCTGCCAATGTTTGATTCTAGGTTCTTATTTTCAGTTTTATATCCCATTTGTAATGTTATGCGTTTATGATCACTACCCAAGCTGTTAATGCCTTCCTCGTCTATTCTCATCTCTCTAAGTTTGTCATAGATTCATTCTGTCATGAGAGAATAATCAATGCTCGATTGCCTGTTTCCGACTTCCCACGTGATCTGTCCCTCACACTTAGGCCCAGCGTTAACTATTTCAAGACTATGTTGCTCGCAGAGATCTAGCAATAACTTGCCATTTGAGTCTGAATATCCGTCAAGGTCATGTATGTGAGCATTCATGTTCCCTAGAAGGATTATTTCGGCATCATGACCAAATTCTTTTATATCGGTGCTTATGCATTTCACTATCTCCAGATTCTTTTCTCTGCAGTTATTGCCCGTCCACAAGTAAGCTACACCTAGCCACGTTTTCTTTCCACCTACTGTGCCCGAAACCCATAGGTGCTCTGAACACGTTTGCTTCACTCTATCCCATTTTGCGCTGCTATGAATTAGCATTCCAACACCCCCACCTCTCCTTTCTGATATGATCCTGTTGCATCCTTCCCAAATATAATTGTCAATATGTGGTGGCTCTTCCAAGTCTCTAAGGTGTGTTTCTATAACCGCATAAACACCTATCTGTTCCTTGTTTAACTGTCCCTCAATCTCTAACCATTTTGCCTTTTTTTCTGCCACCCTGCATGTTAATGTAACCAATTGCGACACGCGCCTTCTCCCTTCTTTTACCTTTTCTCTGTTTTTTCGCTACACTACCTGTCACAGAGTCCCCCCTGGTTGTTGTCCTCATTACACGCTACCCTGGACACCGAAGGGCCCGCGTGCCCCCCCCAAAAAAGCTACTGCGCGTCCTGCAAGTCGCCAACCCACCTCATGACCAAGCCTCCTATTGAAGTGTATTCCGTCTCTTCTAAAACCACCCCACCTGTGCACCTCTCTGTTTATTTCCACTACCTCGATGCCTTTCTCTCGACTCATCTGCGATATCTCTTTGTTTGCGTCGACAACCGCTCTTTGCAGGTTGCCGTCACGCACCGGTACCTCCGGTCCTGTGCATACCACTATCTGCACCTGAGAGGAAATGGCGCGCATGTCATCGACCCCTTTCGCCAATGTGGTCACTAGTTCGGCTGATTTTTCATTCAAGACGTCGTTTAGACCTCCCGCAATTACCACGAGGTTACGTCCATTAGCTTTAGCTGCGAGTTTTGCGCTAGCTTGTCTCATCACTGATCCCAGCCTATGTCCCAGGAACGTCCCTATTAAAACTCGTTTGTCGCCTCTCACCCTTTCCTTGACTGCTTCTGCGCATCTAGCTAAATTCGAGTCCCCGGCCATTATCACGTGCTCCGATTTTGCTGCTGGACTGTCCCGCACCTGGCCACTGCCTCGGTCACCAGCTCGAGCAACCGCCGCTGTTTTGCTCCCTCCCATCCCCAAAACCACCTCGCGGAAACTGGGTCCTGTGACCCCTGAACCTGTCTCCCCCTTCGCGTCTCCCACTATGGGGGGTTGATGCCCCCCTGTTCCCGCCGTCGCTTGCTTCCTTGTTCACCATGACTGCCTTCGCAAACCCTTCCTCAGCTGACCTAAGCCTTTCTCCCATAGCCATCGTTTTTTCGCGCTCTGTCGCCAACGCATTCTCCAGCTCGGCGATTCTCACCTTGAGCTCATACTGGGCAGCCATCATTATTTCCATTTTCGCCTCTAACTCACATTGCTTACACTTGACGTCAGCTTGTTCTGTCTTGTAATCCGCACAAACCTCTATTTTCCATCCCATTCCGCCCCTGAACACTTTACGGTCTTTTTGACCATGGCTAGATCGTTCACACTTCGGATTACATACACTCAAAGCCAAAATGTACCACAAAACTCCGCCAGTATGCTTCGAACACTTGTGTACCCTTCAGCCACGTGGTGGCCGAACAAAAAAAAAATAAGGCAAGCGACTGTCACACAAGCCGCGCGAGCACAACGCCACCTTCCGCTCGGCGGCTGTTAAACCGAACTGCAGCTTATCCGCGAAACGCGCGCGTGCCATGAGGCGCGAACGACCTTACAGGGGGTGATAGCACCCCTACAAGCTGAATGATTCTTAGGCCTCAATTTCTCAACACTGCGCGAGTGCAGCCGCCTTCGTTAAAGATGTATCACGAAGTCTCATTGCGTGCTCATGTACTCTGAGCAACATTTCACTACAGAAGCCGGAACGGTGGAAGCTGCCGTCACAGAGATGAAATTACGTCCGCTGATGCCCGACATTCTGCAGACAGAGGGGGGCGATAACCACTGCCACCAACCGGCCATCCTCGGCTACGTCGACGTCAAAGAGGCCATATACGAGCCCGCCACCTTTCATTACGTCGATGTTAACCTCGATGGTGACTGAGCTGACAACTGAGCCCGTCCTTCCCGCACGTAAGTGCCTTAGTCATTTTGTTGCCAATGATATTCCACGTACCAGATGAAGGGTGTTGAAAAGTTACTTCCATTTAAAACAATTCGCAATTGTCCTTTGACCTTCAAGTTCATTCAGCGATGCTCGCTTGAAAAAAGTTCGCATTTTCGCCTGATAGTGTCAGCCCTGATAGCGATAGCAAACTATAATTTAGTCTATCATATGGACAAAATGAATCCGACGGAAAGTTAAGTCATGGAAATGATAAGGAACATAATTCGTTGTTTTGTTGCAACATCTATTACATGGACAATCTCGGTGGGTTTTTGCCGTCGCCGTCATAATCAGTATAAAGTCGAAATCGACAACATCGCCTGTCGCATTTTGATGTTCTACCCGCGAGTGACAGCGCGTGAGCGTTCACGACAAACGCGGTTGAAGCAAAGATGAAACAAGGCAGCCATATCCGTCGCACGGAGGGCGTATGGGATAACATCACCTGCGTGCGATACGTGCCGTGATGTTCCGCCTGTGTTTCGTCGAAAGAAGGAGCATGAACATTAGCCGGGCGATGGAGTGCTGCGTCGCTCGAGCAGCAACTGCGGAGTTTGATCAATTGACGCAGTCTCTAGTGCTAGCGCGCGTGCCATCTTGGCAGACATTAGCAAACGGTCCGCATATCCTTCTACGTGCTTTGTTCTCACCGCTTCGTGTTGAGACTACAGTCTGCATGAAAACCACTACTCTTCCTGGAGCGGCCGTGCTCCCTTACACCAGTGTTTTGTAGAGTTACGCGAGATCGGATCCGGAAGAGTGTGGTGCTAAATTTACTTTGCAGAACATTACAACTTGTTCGCCCTACGGCGAAACTGCGATATTTTAAGTGTAGTGTAGTGAGTAGGAACGAAATCTAAATGAACTAAACTGGTCGAAAGAACGCCCTTTACGTCGGTGCGATCCGAACCCGCAACCTTCGAATTACGCGTCCCATTGAAAGGTTCTAGTATTGAAGGTTGTAATTCGAAGGTGCTGGGTTCGGATCCCATTGAAGGAGTGCTTTTTTCGTCCACTTTAATAATATTTAATTTGGGTCATAATTATTACAATAAAATTTAAAAACAACGAATAACGTCCCCTATGCTTCCCTTCGCTTAAATGTATGTTAGACTTATTTTGTTGTGTCTAATATAGAAAACGGGCGCCTCGAAAAATTGCCCTTCTTTCTTTCGTCAGACGAAGTACAACTTGAATGGTCGGTATCAATTCGCCGAAACAATTTTTTACCTATGCTCTTGAGATGCGTATTCTAAACCATCCTAAGCAGGAGCATGACGTGACGCATTGACGCGCTCCAGGCGAACGTTCCGTGTAGCTGACTTGTCAGCAATGTCAGTTTGTCGTGCCTACGAAGGCCAGCACTCCGAAGGTCGTGAGGTGGAATCCCGGCCTCGGCGGCCGCACTTCAATGGAGGCGAAATGCATGTGGCCCGTTTACTTAGATTTAGGTACACGTTAAAGAATACCACGTGGTCAAAATCTCCGGAGCCCTCCACTACAGCGTTCTGCATAATCGTATCATGCTTTTCGGGCTTGAAACTCCTACAATTATTATTATAATAACGTCAGTACTGCAATGTTGCGTCCAAGGATTGGTGGCGCACCGAATAAGACTGCATATCAAAGCGTGAGCCTTCTCGTCCCAACTGCACGCGTCTTTAAAATCGCCTTTCCAGCACTTCCTGCGCACTGGAGGGCGTTAGGCTTAGAGCATTTCTAAGGCTACACTAATCCGAGACATGAGTGGCATAACACGCAAGCATTTGAAGGATTTGAGGGAGGAACCCACTGTAGACGTATAGTGACACTGCACGCTTAGATGACGGCCACTTGTTTGTTTGTTCATTTGTTTGATTGTTTGGTAGTGTACGACATTTTTGTGTATGATGAACATAACTTTTGTGTTGAACCGCAAACTAGCTTTTTATGTATGCGTCGAGGTATTGTGTGCACATTTTATTATCTATAACGTCAAAGCTTCTTCGTTGATTGACTGATTGTTTTGTTTATTTATTTATTTATTTATTTATTTATTTATTTATTTGCTTATTTAGTTAGTTATTCATTTAATTAGTTGTATATTAAGTTGATTGATTGATCGATCGATCGATGGCGATACGGCGTCTAAGCCAGCCTTGGTATTCTCTGCCGCGCCAATGGAATTTGCAGAGCCTCCCATGACGCCATTTCCCCTGGTCTGCGTATTCGGGACGGCGACGAACGCGTCACAGCGACTGCCCGCGGACGGTGTGTGCGACTACACGTTCTACGACGGCCTGTACGACACGGGCCCGTTTGACACGCTCTACAGCCCACAGTTCAGTGCGCCCGTAGAGCACGTTCTCAGTTACGCGTCGGTTAACAGCGTCACTCAGTACGGCCTCTCCTTCGCGTACAGGTTGGGACACATCATATTAATGCGATGCATTCAATAGGCGACTTTTCTTTTCGATCACAGATGATGCCATCTTGGACTGTTACGCGAACTATTTCTCAGATTTTGTACGTGGTGATGTCAAATGGACAAGGTAATGATACACGTAATGTACCCGTACGGCCATTTTCGTGTTTGTAAGTGTACTGTTGTACCATTTATTCATCACTTACAGACCGACAGCGGCAACGTTGGCAGCTCAATATGGCAAATGCTTTTACAAGATCAAAGTGATAACTTGGGCCAGTTGGTTGGGCATAGCCGAATACTACTGAGCAAAAGACGGCGCCGATACAGGAGGCTGGTACAGGACATGCGAAGGGCACCATATGTTCTGTACTATATTTCTGTGTCCGCTTCCCCTTTTGCGCAAGAGTGTTCGGTAAGGCACTTGTACGGATTCGTAGAATAGTGTATACGAAGTCAGCTGAACAGGTTTCGACATAATAACATCATCAGGGCTAACGGGGGGGGGGGGGGGGGATGCTGAAGTGTGGCATAACTGTCACAGAACTGTAGTAAGTACAGCACACAAAACGATCCAATTTCGAAAACGTTCATTGGGTCTTGCAAGCCATTTTATTGGGCGAGTAGGTTTATGACTTGAGAAGAGAAAAAACTGTAGCGAAAAAATAAAAGTGAACATCACGACAATAGAGAACCATAGTGCAGACTTTTTTTCGTTCATGTACATTTTACAAGGAGGTGGTACTTGATGCCGGTCTCATGAATGATGAATAGGAAAAAATAGTGCCAGTCCCGAGTTCTCGACTCCAGCTCGTTTCCTTTCTAGGCCTACTTCTCTTTCTCTTCTCTTTCCCTATTCACCACGCAGTCTTAAATAAAACATAAATCACCAAGAGTATATCTAGGGTATAAGTGCACAATCTAGGTGAATAGGGCACGCATCAAAAGTGTCATGTTTCTTTTACCGCGTATGTTCAGGGTTGTCATGCACTCGCGCAACTTCTTTTTTAATACCTGAAGAGAACACTGCGAGGATTGGTACTGTCTGCCTTTTGTTGAAACATCATTATTGCCTGTGTTAAATGTAAATCTTACTCTATTCTTCTCCTGGCGCGGCCGCAGTATCACAGTTAGGAGTACTGAAGTGGCATGTTCCAGTAGGGATCATACATCATCTAACAGGATATAGGGAAAGACGTGGGGCACGCACTCCGCAAGCATTTTCAGCAGCCTTGGCTTAGTGGTCACAGTAATTCACATTATCGTGGTCTTGTTCCCGCTCAGCTTAGGCCCATTTTCGTTAGAAATCATGTTACCGTACTTGGTTTTGTTTGACTGCGTTGCACTGATGATTGCGGTCTTCCTTCGCATGAACCAAACTGAGAAAAGTTCTTACGGTAGAGAGTTTTATTTCCAACTCACTGACAGCTTAGCTTATGATCTGCATATACCGGCTGTGCGAGCTAACTTACACCACGCGCACTAGGAAAGTTCTACCTGTTGTATGTTAGTGGTAGTCGTGTGTACATTAGTTCTATACTAGTGGTAGTCGTGTGCTTCACGCGCTTTTGTTTTTTCTCGGAAAAAACAAATGGGAACACTTCAGCAAAAAATAAAGGCTTCATTCTGGGGTTATTCGAGGTGACCTGCAACATAAAGTTAATATTTTACCGATTCCAGCAGGAATAGAAAAGCTGACTAATTAAGCTCAGCTAATTCATTAGTGTTTAGTCATGAAAAAAATACGGTTTGTATGTACACACGACTACCACAACAATATACAACATGTACAACTTTCCATGGATTGCGTGTTCTTTTTTGTTGTTGTTGTGTTTTAATCTTGGTACAGATTAGCTTGGACAGCCGGTAGAAACAATATACTGCAGCAGAAATTGCAGGCTAATTACCAAATACAAACACTCATCATATTTATTTTCGGTTCATTTTTTTTTCTGGGGGGGGGGGGGGGGGGTAGAGTGACCCTATACTTAACTTGCTCCATTCACAGAAAAACACCAGAGGTGGCGCAAGACCTCGAAAGGCCTGCGGTGCTTTCCACGATTGAAGAGCTCTGGGACCGGGCCATCCGTCACTACGGATTTCTGTCCATCGAGCAGTACGACGCTGACGGATTCCGACAGATTATTGGCGTTCTGGCAGTAAGTGTTAGCGCCTTTCGGAACTGTGCTTTTGTACCGCGTCAGTGTGGGTCTTTTTTGTCTCTTTCAATCACCTGTAACTTTTGTTCATTAGTCTTCGTGCAATAATGTGTTCACAAACAGGTCCCAATAAAGCACTGTTGTTTTATGGCCATTTGGCTGGCGCGAAAAAAAAAAGGGGGGGGGGGGTACTGATGTTGCCAGGAGGAGGATTGAGGTGTTGAACCCCCCCCCCCCCCAAAGTTCTTTCAAAGTTTGCATTGGCATGAATACACGCGCACATACAAACAGACGCACCAACATACATGAAGATTAATTACACCCAACAGACAAGAAGCCGAGAAAAGTTCAGGAGATCTTATTTTGTTGTAATAACAATGTAAATGTGAAGAAAGAAAAGTGGACGAAAAGATAACTTGCCGCTGGCGGGGACCGAACCTGCGACCTTCGAATAACGCGTCCAGTGCTCTACCAACTAAGCAACTGAGCTGCTTAAAAGTGGCCTTTTTTTCGTTTGAACATACAGAAAGGGCTGCTGAACCCCCCTGCCCTTCTTCCAAAACAAATTTCTGTCTGCGCCCTGGGGGGGAAGAGGAGGAAGGGGGGCGGGAAGGGTAGCGGAAGCTTCTCTCGTGTTATACCTGAACGAATGCGTTGAGAGAGAACAGGTAAGGCGCATTTCTTTGAGTCAGTATCAGACACCTGTGTAGCGCCGTTCTATTTACCGATAATTGTTTCATCTCCTGCCTGCATGGCTCATCCATAAATGTCACATTGTACAAGCATCGATTGTAGTCGCACGGCAATTTCAAGTCACATGAGCCGCCTAATGGCAGGTACACGGACACATGCTGCGTAGTGTGCACAATCTCCTTCGTTTGTTTGGCGGTGGTTCATAAATAATACGCTTGTTTTTATCGGTATCGTTTCCTGCACTTTATCCAAGAAGTATAAAGAGCAGCTTTGTCTAAGCGACAGAGTGCACAGAACTGTTATACCTGCACCGCGTAATATAGTTACGGACTCAAGAATGTGATCTTTGGATCGGCTTTCGCTTCCTATATAATGCGCCGCCGTTGTGGTTGGTACATTAACGCCCGTAAGGCCAACTTTTACTTCCCATAAGATTTTCCCCGCTACTCTTCTGTGTGTGATATAGGTGTTGTTGTTGGTGTGTGTGGATTAATGCGCACAATACTCAAAACTCTCCTCCAATGTATTACCTAAAAGCATCGGCTATTAATAGGCGATTATAGTAGAGAATGTCAATGAGCTCGCACACGCATTTTTTTTTAACATTCGGTACATTAATCTAACGAACTCGGCTGTGATCAAGCACTTTGCCCTTCGTTCGTTGTTCTTTCCAGAAACTTCACACCTTCCTGCAGATGCAACGTCGTCGGATGCCAAAGGAATCGTATTTGGTCATTGGCCTGTTTCTAGAAAATGCCGACATCAAAGGGGCTCTCGATTTCATGAGGTGAGCAAATGAATTGCCGTTGTGGTCTTGCAAGACTTCGCGGTGAAATGTTACTGCGCGAACAAAAAGAAATGTGGATAGTGCACCGAGTGTCAACCTAAATCTGGTGAAAATGCACTGTTACCTCTACAAGTGCCCGCCTGGAACAGATCCTCTGCCATTTGACGAAGTTGTTTGCGAATATCTTTGCCATGCACGAAAGACACTCATTCGTCGAAAAATATCTTGCAGCTCCAGCATCGTTATAATCAAATGCGCGTCGAATTCAATGAGTGGTCGAAACTAGATCTAATAAATATTGGCGCCTTAATAACGCAACCAGCATACCGCACCATCTAGCCCCAACAGAAACAATCCGTAATACGTCGTATGAAGCAGCTGATGTTCACAAAATGTCAACTACAAGTAACATATCAAAAGAGTCTGGCCTTGGTTAAGGACGTGTGCCCGTAGGGTGCACTCGGCAAATTGCATAAATAAAAATATTTGCCTTGAAACAATGAAGCAAAGAGCAAAACGCAACCAAAATGAAATTCATCATTACGAAGGCTGAAATTCAAATAACTGCGATTTCATCAAATGGACAATGGCATTTGTTCTGCATTTAGGGACACGTATTAAGGCCTATCTTCATGCACAGCTGTGCCTTTTCGGTCTGGTATTATTGATGCATCTTTTAGAGCTTCGATTTTCGTATTATCCGAAATCATTAATTGTCTCAGTTTCAAAAGAATACACATCAGGAACATCATATGTAATGCCGGTTAGCAAATACAAGGGAGCCGTGTGTTGTCGTATAGATTGAATGGCGTGTCTGCTGTCTACGCAGGCAAGTGTACATGCCGGACTTGATAATCGCTCATGGCCACGTCGGATACGACGGTCGACAGTTCGGCGAGGACTGCAAGATGGTCTTTCCGACGCCATTCGACTCTAATGGGAGGTATAGAGAGAGCCAGGTATGATAAATGTGCTTTCGATATGTTTAAATACAGGAGACCTTCAATTAAATCAACTATACAAACGTTCATCGTCTATATGCTTGTAAGTCAACCTACCGTAGTTCACTGAAACTAGCGCAGGCATGTCTTTGTGTAAGCACATGCTGGGCAAATCCAGCAACTTAAAGCCAAATAAAATCATGCAGAGAAAACAGGGGGTTCTAATAAACGGGAGTGAGACTGTACGCGTTTAGTGAAGGTGACAATACAACAGAAATGTAGTTACGAAAGCGCTGCCTGCAATTTGCATCAGTTAAAACTCGCGAAAACTAGTTAAGTACAACCGATAGCAAGTATGCGCTGTAAGCTATATCATCATCGTCACATGCTTTTATACGAAAAGGGTTATAAAAAGTTCAAACTTTCGCTGGAAGCTTTTTGCTTTAACTAACACGTTTGGTTGTTAACTCCAGCATTTTGTTCCTCGAGCAATGCATGATACGTGCTAATGCAATCGATGTCGACATTATATAGGCTTAAAACGGTCCAACTTAGATGAGTTGCCTTAGTCATTAACTGTATGTTCTTCTCTTTGCTTTACAAAACGGCTTCTATCTTAACGTATTGCAATTTATATGCTCAAACAGGGCAGGCATATCACAAATTAAGCTTATTTCCATTATAAGGCATGAGAATGCATTTTACAACCAATCAGTGCCTCTGTGTTGTAAGGTTTAGTGCTGCTGCCGTTAACCCATTAGGGCGCACTGTACTTTAAAAAGTACACTTCCTTTTTCGGGTATAGAAAATACAAAACAGAATATTCTGATCTTGCTCATTACAATTTTTGATGTGAAAGATTGCAGCAAGAAAATCCTAATTTGGAATATTAACTCGGTTATGTTTTTTTTTTTCTCTTTTATGAGTCGTCAAACTTCAGGAAAATGAGAGCCTGTTAAACGCACATGGTCAGTACTACTTTTTCTAAAATAATTTGAAGTTTTACATTTTATACGTTGGAAAAACGGACTGCAGCTGCTTGAGGAAGAGTCATTCAATCTCTGCCAAGCGCGTGAAGCCTATAGAGTGCATAGTTTTGCTGTGAGGAGTAATTAAATGTTGCTGTACTTTATTTAGTACACTGGGACTTCGTGGGAGCATACATGTAACTCTTGTGCATTGCATCATAGATTCAACAGGCTTTTTTGTTATGAATGCCGTTTTTTCTGTTATCTCAGACTCAAGAGGCTGCAAAAGATGTCGCTGTGAATATACGAGAGCCTCTTGATGTTATAATTGGCGATTCAGACCCTAACATGGGAACATAGGAGGTGGAGGGGAATGACGACGGTAGGAATGTATGCTCTCTGCTAACGATAAAAAAACATGGAACGAAAGGAACGTGGTTAAGATAACTTCTGTTTTGACTCGGGAAAGCAGCTTTGTTTCGAAAATGGCAAAGACAACAGCAGAGTTGCTACGTTGACGAAAGACTACCCAGTTGAGTCACTATGCTCTGTATCGTGGTGGCCATTCACTGAAAAGAAAAAAAAAACGTAGTGCCACTGTCCTCCTTTTTCATCCGCAGTGAGAATGCCATGATGGGGTTTGAGCTCTACAATCAAGCTGCGAATTACTAGAGAATTTTCATCCCTGAGAAAAAGTGGTACCAGCTTCTATTTACCCAGGTGATCGAAATAGCCGCAGACAACGCATGAAGGGTCTGCTACCACATTGTAGGTTTTAGCAGACCCTCTACGCGTTGACTATTGTCCTTTAGTCGCATAACAGCAAAACACTGACTGCGCCTTGTTGTACCCAAGAGAACTATCAAAGCTCTCCAGATTCCACTGTGCTTGCTATTACCCTCCATTCCTACGGAAATTTTCACAAGAAGCCGGCAAAACAGTTGAATTCTGCCAAAATACATCGAAATGGTGTGGCGAAAAGCGTGACGTTACGCTTTCCCTAAAGCACTGGTCCTTGATTAAGTTGCATGGGCCAAGATAACTTTCTTATTCGTTTCGCAAGGGCCCAGCGTACTCGCCATCCTTGCATCAAGTCACCTTGCCCGTTGCTATATCGAAGGCCCAGCGTACTTTTTTATAGTGCAGTATCATAACTCCTGAAGAAACACACGTAACTCTATGAAAATTTTCACGTGTGGTTATCTGTTGTGGTTACTTAAATAAGCAAAATGACAATAAAATTGGACCAGTAGTTCTTTTGTGGTCCTTAATGGGTTAAGGACACGGCTTACGTTCAGTCTTCTGAAGTATTGAATATTCGAATATTTCATTTCAACAAAAGCCTCTGTCTGTCGTGACCTCACAACTACAACTGGTTTAAGCATGGCTTGCAGAATAATGAAAACACGTGTACCAAAGAAAAGCGTCACAACCGATAGCAAGTATACGCTGTAAGCTATATCGTCATCGTCACATGCTTTTATACGAAAAGGGTTATAAAAAGTTCAAACTTTCGCTTGAAGCTTTTTGGTTTAACTAACACGTTTGGTTGTTAACTCCAGCATTTTGTTCCTCGAGCAATGCATGATGCATGCTAATGCGATCAATGTCGACTTTATATAGACTTAAAACGGTCCAACTTAGATGCGTTGCCTCAGTCACTAACTATATGTTCTTCTTTATGCTTTACAAAACGGCTTCTGCCTTAACGTAATGCAATTTATATCCTCAAACAGGGCAGGCATATCACAACTTAAGCTTATTTCCATTATAAGGCATGAGAATGCATTTTACAACCAAGCAGTGCCTCTGTGTTGTAAGGTTTAGTGCTGCTGCCCTTAAGGACACGGCCTACGTTCAGTCTTCTGAAGTATTGAAGATTCGGATATTTCATTTCAACAAAAGCCTCCGTCTGTCGTGACCTCACAACTACAACTGGTTTTGGACCCCGACACCAAAATTACAAACCGGAGATGTTTGTGTTGTTTGATGTCCTGCATAGCGGACACTTCGGGGACCGACTATTAGTGGAAAACGTTGCTTTAAGTATGTTAATTTGGTGTTAAAGTATATAAGCGTGACTGCTCATCTGAGCTGGCAGTACCGCGCGACATTGCCATTAGTATAGCGTAGGTCGGGGACCCCATGTGACGTTTCAGGAGTAAAGCGAGTATTGTCGACGTCATAGCCAAGTTCGCAAGATGCACACAAAAACTTGGAGGGCGCTTGAGCTTCACCTTCAGGACTAGACCGCGATAGCGTAATCGGGCCCGATTGCGATAGCGTAAAGTATCGCCTTCGACCTTGCCGCAAGGCAAGAAACGTTTGTGCGCGTAACATTGACCGTTTCAGACTATACTAGGATGCCTACCACGAGTACAGTTTCGAAATGCCCACTACGCCATAATTCTTCATTTGCGAATTGTCGAAGTACCCTCTAGGCGTCCGTAGGGCCATGCTCACCTGCGCAGCTGCACACTTTGTGTGATGGTGGGCTTGTGGGCGACTTTAAAGCACCCTCTCGTTGCGCAATTCACATGTATTCACGTGTGGTGCGATTTCACGATTCTGACACGCAATATTGCATGCGTTAAGGAGACTCCTACTACCACATCAAATGCTAATATCATTTTTCTTTTCTTTTTTTATCTTTTCTTTTTTGCGGAGTAGTTTCAAGCACTTCCGTGGCTTTGTGGTAGAACACGTGCTTATAACGCAAACGGCCCGATTTCGGTTCTCACTCGAACCGAAGATTTGTTTATTATTTATTTCCATCTATCTCGAATTTTTGCTCACGGGCAACGCCCATTTTTTTGCTCACAACCACTGAATCCACCGTTGACGCCAACACCGGAATTTCTGCGAAACAAGCTTTTGAACGCTATCGCGTTTATATCACGAGTGCCGCCCGACCGAGCTACTGTTTGTCACCCTCCTGGCTCTGTTGTCAGGTTGCTTTTTTTTCTCTTTTTGAGGAGGCACTCTGCTTGGCAGGCGAGTGTTTCGCATGTTGTGTCCAGGAAGATGCCTGGTGTCTCACAGCCTAACTCATACCGCAGTAGTAGCAGTCGCCACTTCGTCTCATTCTTTCTAGCATGCAGAGTCCAAATTCAAAAAGAGCACTCTCAACGTCGCCAATACTTGAGCGCACGTGCTGTTTGCTCCCCCGTAGTGGATCGCGGGTTTCTCATTATTTGAGATGAACGTTTCGAAGTGACGCCAACAGCTGGTCATTATTAACGACGCTAGCTTCCATGACACGATACATTACGGCATGTACGATTCAGTTTCGGTATTATCAGACACAATGTTGCTCATGAAAGCATAAAAGTCATAAACAATAGTTTTACTGTCAGGGGTTCTTGCCATGGCAGAGGAGTGACTTTTTCCCGCGTTATTTCTCTCACGTCCCAGCTGAGTGCGCTTGCGATGCTCCAGAATATGAACTACAACCTGAGTTCCCTGGCTGTCTCGGTGGCTCTTTTTGCGCGACGTTACAAGCCCGCACACCCGGACCCCGAGACAAGTCCCAATGTCACCGGATTCTTACCCGGCATGCAGTGCGAGTCATACAATGGCGAATACCTTATTTCCTTGTCTCAGGTGAGTCCGCTGCTAAGGGGGTTGTGTTTTGTACTTACTGGAGCAGTGCCGTGATTACACTTTTGAGGATCAATTGGATCTAAGCTATCGGAACATAGGCTTTGTTTCTATTCGCAATGCCCATAGACTGTCGCGCCCCTAGCGGAATTTAGGAGCGTCCTCTCATGGATGATCACTTGACGACACCATGGCAGCCCTACGCAGTAGCGCACTTGTTCGGCTGTGTTAGCAGGAAAGAAACACTACGAGTTTGCGTGTTTCCTGCTTCAGTGAACAAACCGGGCCCTCCGTGACACGATAAATCTGACTCGTTCTTGCGAGACGCGAAGTTTTCGTGAAAATACGTGCCAACTCGCGCGTTCAACGATGACCCACATCGTACAAATATCAGCTTCGCGAGGTTTTGTGTAGCCACGTAGGTTAGTTAAACACTGTCGTCTGACCTTCTCAGTTGAAACTCACCTTGTTTTACTTGCATATAGCATTCGTCAGTGCTTTTGTAGTGCATGAATTTATAACATTGTAGGCGGGAAGTCGCGCGAGCTAGCGATGTATAACTGAGTAATCTCAAATTGGCCAGCGCTGCGCCGCTTGTTTTTGTACTTATGTTGATAGATGGACAGCACTCTGCAAGCGATTTGTTTGTTGACCGGTGTGAGAGCAAGAAGGTAAGAAGTTCTGCGTGCCCACATAACGTTGTGACGAGGACTAATCGAAATCGTTCGGCGGAGGAAATTCTTCAGATTGCTTTCAGCAATGATGTTAAGAGGAACCACCTTGACGACGAGGATTTTTCACTGGACGGAGAAGGCTGTGAAAGCGTGTGTGTGTGTGTGAATGTGTGTGACAGCGACGATGAACGATCAGCTGCTAACTCACGAGGAGCGAGTTGCAATTCACGTCCCCTCGCGCGCTAATGTGTTCGGAACAGGGAAGCGAAATGGTTAGAGCGATGAAACGTGCAGTCACGGCCACAATCCACGCCTATCGGCTCACTTCTCCTGTACTTCACCGGTACCTTCCGATCGGCATAGTTGTTCGACGCATTTTCGCAACGTCGAAGAATTCGTCGTTGCGAAAAGCATACGTGCGTGTTCTTTTCGATATTCATGTTTCGATCGTGCTGATCGAACGTGCGGCATCCGAGTGCAGTGAATTGCGCACGGCTTGAGTCTGAGCATGGCTGTGATACAAGCGCTACTAAATAGGATGTTAAATGCTTGTGTTCCGTTGAAGAAGCAACTCCGCGTTCCTGACTGCGCAAGTAATGACGACGGCGTATGTTTGCAAACCATCGCCACGTTAAACATTCGGTCTCGTGCAGCAGCGATGACGCTACTCGCTAGCGGCCTACCACTGCGGCAAATCCGTCAGCAGGCAGGCTCGGTACACAGTATCTCGGAGTGCCGTTCAGGTCACACGTCAATTCTAGTTCATGAAGTTTTCTGCAGCACGCACAGGATATCGCACAGCATCGCTTATGCATGGTAACGGAGCTGAAATATAACCTTTCACACCGCGGCAAATAATTAGGTGGCGAGCTTCCATGGTTTGAGAAAGCATTTCGATCTCATATCCAATTTCAGTGCAGCTCATGACTTCATCTGGTGAAAGTGGCACAGGGCCGTACGTACGCACGTCCTATCTGTTCCTATGCTAACAAACGGATTGACCCTCCATCGGGCGCCATCTTGAATCGTACAGCGCGCCACCTATAGTTCGTGGGCATTGCGAATAAAACACTCTTCCTCAGAATCGCCATTACGTCGTCTTATATAGCTTTCGGTGCTGTTGGCCTTAAACGCTAATAAGGCGGCGATGGGGGGGCTAGTTGGTACGTCTTCATACTTGTGATGCACTTGCGAAAAAACACGAGAGAACGAAACGAGGGACGACACAGGGTGATGCGCAAACTAACAACTGCTTTATTTGTAACTGAACAGCCCGAAATTAGAAAGGAACACGAAGAAAAGGGGGCGGGGAATCAATGATAAAGACAGGAATAGAAAAAACAACAGCCTGTGTCGTCCCTCGTTTCGTTCTCTCGTGTTTTAGGAGCTTGTTCGGCAAGCTTCTTAAGCTCGCGCCTTGTCCGGCGGCGATGGCGGTGGCGTGTACACTTCTCCGCTCATTGCGTCGGCTTTTCGGTGATTTCAGGAATGCTCACTAAATGGCGGCGCCGCTCAAGGCGACGCACAACACTCTCAGCACGTGCGCCTCCCTTCTCTTCGCCGGGAGCTCACGCAGTGAACGCTCTTCGTTACCGCTCGGCCGAATGGACACCGCAATGCAGCGCGGCGGGCTCGCAACGAGCCTCGGCGCCGCTCTAGGCGACGCACACCCCTCTCAGCACGTGCGCTTCCTTTTAGATGTGAAGCATCTTAGAGCGGGGTTCAGTCCGGTGGTGGTGGTGGTGGTGTGCGGCGTGACCACCCTTGCTGCGCATGCGCAAACCCTTTCCAAGAAATAAAAATGAAAAACTTCCTCTCCCCCCTCTATCTCCTCTAGGCATCCCTCCCCACGGCGACCACACCCTCACTGCGCATGCGCGTCCCCTCCCTCTCTCCTCTAGGCATCCCTCCCCGCGGCGTCCACACTCCCACTGCACATGCGCGTCCCCCCTTCTCTCTCCTCTCCTACGCTCCCCCCCTCTGTCGCCTCGCGACGCGGACGCAGGCAGCGTCTGCTAGCGAGTTTCTAGGTTGAAAAAAGTCACAGTTTCACCGCAAGGGTGAAGCAATGAATGCGATAGCAAAAAATTGTAATGTTATACGAAGTGAGGCTGGCAGCTAACTCTTTTTTGGATCCGATATCACGCAACTCCAGAAAACGCTTGTTTAAGAGAATTACCTTCGCGTTGAGAGCGCAGCACGTAGAAGGGTACACCGGCCTCCCCCGCTGTCGGCCGCCGAGAAGGGGAGATAACGCGTGCGCCCGCGCTCGTAAAATCGAAGGTCGCCCTCCGCTGTCGGCCGCCGAGAAGGGGAGATAACGCGCGCGCCCGCGCTCGTAAAATCGAAGGTCGCTCGAGGGACGCCCCCCCCCCCCTCGCGTCTTTTCAAGCTCACGAACGACGGGCGGGGCCGGTTATATATATACATATACATATACGGTAAATGACGGCGGCGGACACCGGCGGCGGCGACGCCGACGGCGAAAACCAGCCGAAAGTGTCCATATAATTGCTATAGCAATAAAACCGACTGCTCGCGCTGCACAACCGTTCACTGGCCACCCCGTATATATGGCAATGGATCTTGACCTCCAAGATGGTGCCGGTGGGAGATTTCTCCTGTGCGTTGTTGAACAATAAAAATTCGCAGCATGCGCGTTAACTAAAAGCGGACTGCGGGTCTCTGTCCAGTCGGAGTCTTCTGTCTCTCATTGCCCATTAGCAGCGATTGGCATGTTCCAGTAGGAAACACCGGTCCATCACTGCGTGCTTTGCGCCTCCCCAGGTTTCTCTCCTGCGCATTTTATGAAATTCCGTAAAGTGGTCATGTCGCCATGCAGCATATGTTGAATGCGCCGTCTGCCTTTTGAGAAAGCTGCGCATGTCCAAATCAGATGTTCTAAATCTGCTCGGCACAGCGTCTGAGAGTGTGTGCATCGCGTAGGAGTATTGTCACTCGAAGGTCGGTTAGCTTGCTGCCATTTGTCAATTATGTGTGGCGTGTATGCAGAGTTGGCCATAACTTTGTTCAAAAAAATTTCTTGTGGACGAGTAAACCCACCCTTGTAATTTAGTATACACGCTGGTGTAGGCTTCCAGCAGTCTGTTCTTGCTGCCTGATTTCATTTTAGTGCGAATGTAATGCATCAGTGCTCTGCTAGGAGAGCCTGCTGCCCACATCTTAAGATAAGGTTTAGAGTATTCTGCGTGTGGCGTGGAACTGGGGTGTGGGGAATTGTATATGTCTTCAAACCCACCCGCTTGAGCGGCGACCGCATGAGCGGCTGCGTTTCCCCCCCGTCCGTGCCAGTGTGCCCTGGTGTCCAGAGAATTTCAACATTGGTTCCGATGTCTTGAAATCTTTTTAGCTTTTTTCTAGTGTCGGTGGCTACAGCATCTTCAGTCGTTGGTGCCGTTAGTTCAGTTACTGCTTCGTACGAATCTGTAAGAATGCGATAGTTAATTCTTTTACTAGTGATGCCCACCAATTCGAGGGGAAGAGTATTGACAGCCCCCCATATTGCCAATAGCTTTGCGTGCAGAGTTGCACCTCCGGGAAGCTGACAGCTGTGAAAGCCATTGTGTTGTGGTGCAGACGTGCATACCCAGGCCATGCTGGCTCTTTAATCGCCGATTGTGGCCATCAGTGTATATGTCAACGGTGTTCGGTGGTCTGCTCTGTACCCGAGCGCCGCACGTAATGTGTATATAACAACGTTGTCACGTCTATATATGATGGTAGGAGATGTGTACGGAGGATTCGCGGGTTACCCGATCATCTCTGAGCAAGCTCCTCCAACATCATTCACTTTGTGGATATAGCGTGATTTTTTTTTCGCAAGCGCATCCCAAGTATAAAGTATGATGGCCTTAAAAGATGCCACCTTCGAGATACGTCGTATCCGCGTAGATTACACGTGTCTTCGTAATTGTTCCTGCCATTATCTCAGTTCCTGCAACACGTTAGCGCACACTCTAAAAGCTCTGACTCTCTTTTTATACACGTGAGAGTCGCACGCGTAGCACTCCCTTTAGATAGGCACGGGGACTTTCTTTAGGAGTGTCGTGGGACGCACGACTTTCCAAAAGAGAGTCAATGCAAGACTCTCTGAAAGAGAGTCAAGGTGCCTGACTACGCATGTGACTCTCACATGCATAAAAACAGAGTCAAATGACACCCTTTCTTCTTAGAGTGCATTTATTTCAGTATAAAGAAATATTGCACGAGTACTACTCTAGACGCATGGCTACGAGTAAATGCATTTGCTATTGCGCGATCTTTTTACCTGCTCGCGCAGTTCTGCAGAGACAGGACCTACGTGCGCAACCACCTCCCAATTGACAGCCTACGCCGGCAGAGCAATGTATTCCAAGAAGCAACGGAGGACCATTCTCTACGACAACGAGTTTACATTAGCTGATAAGGTAAGTCTTCGAACTCGCTATTTAAAACCGTAGAGTCAAAGCAGTCGTACAGGTATTTTTGTAGTGCTAACGCTGACCTGATGATTGCTTTAAACGGCCTCTAAACCACACCCAGTTCAAAGGTGAGGCAGTAGTTTCTTTCTTGCCTTCACTAGCCTTCCTACAAGCGCTATCTCCTCCTCGTCACTTATTCAAAGAACACGTGGAATGACAGCGCTAAGCGTTGAGCCAGTCAGGATTTCGCGCTGTTCGAATACACGCTGCTATCTCTCCTTGCGAAGTCACAAACGCAGAAAACGAAGTGAAATCAGTTTATCGCGCACGATAGTTATGCGAGAAAAGGTAGAACGGTTATGCGACTGCATGGCAAAGCAAGGTAGGCGACAATTCAAAACAGACATCTCTCGTATATCGGCCAGTCGTGAGCTCACTACATCCTGACGTCACGTGAACGAACTGCTGGCGTCACGAATTGTTCTGCAAACACAACAAACGCCGCTAGAGAATAACGCGTTCGTTCTTCGTGTTTTCAGAGGTTGTTTAGAGGCCCTTTAAGGGTATATAATAATAATAAAAAAATTGTGCGCGCTACCACAGCGCTTCACGTCACTTTGGTATATGCGCAACGTTTTTTATGGAGAACTCTCAGAATAATTTTGACCAAGTGAGACTTTTTACCATGGACACAAAGCCCTGTGCAATGATGTGCGGACATTTCCGAGTGGTGCGCCTTTGAGGATTCATTATTATTTTTTTTTTTGCTGCTACAAAACAAAATGGATGGTGAAAGGAAAAGGACATATTTCATATGCTTCCGCCGCAACAAGCGCGAGCCCTACAAAAAATAAATGTAAATGGCAACATTTTTTTATTACTCAAAGCAAACAGTGTTGCAGAGAATATGTGTCGTAGATGGCGGCTCTGTTCAGCCCCCGGTAAAATGGATCGTGACTGTTGGGAATTTCACCCGAGGCATTCTCAGCGCTGTAATGCCTCAGTCTTTGCGAGCAGTACGAAATGCGAAATGTAACCTGTAAAGGTCGTCACTTGAGAATGTGAACCAATGAATTCGTGAATTTATTTATTTATTTATTTGTTTGTAGAATTTCCCGAAGCAACTCTGAAACAAAGGTTGCACGGCGGGCTTGTTGGTAATCCATAGCATCGAAGACGACACAACGCTAAAGACACATAACACTTATACACAGTGCTAACATTCAACAATGCAGTTTATTCACAGGATAAACAGTACATATACCCTACATCAGGTGCGCAACAAAGCACGTGCTCAAAAGAAACAATCGAACATCTTATGTTCAAAAGTGTCTAGAACCACTCGCAGTGTCGTTTGAAATGCCTTAATTGTGATGGCGCCATTCGGCTTTTAGATGTGCACTTTGTTTTGAAAAATAATCACACACGCTGGTATTATCACCCCCGTGCCAACAAGCCATTACTGCCATAAAATTCAGCGCACTCTAAACATGTTAAGTGACGCATGGTTAATATGTCCCTCACTAACACTTTGAAGAATTCCTGACAACATTTTTGCACCTAAGCGTCAGAGAGCAAACAAAACGTCTGTGTGATTCGGGGTACACTCTAAGCCGCAAAGGACGGAAATGGGAGTAACTGCTGCATTTCATCCCCGCGACGAACAGTTAGTCCGCGGGAGGATTAACTGCAAGACGAGGGTGCCGTGTGCAAAATGAGGGAGGAACTGTTAGGCCAGAGGGAGCAACGTTTACTCCCATGGAACTTTCCCGCGCAACGGCGGCCTCGAACGAATGGTCAGCGTGCGCGTAAGGAAATAGTCCGCTAAAGAAATCAACTGTTAACAGTTTGTTTTAGTGTACACGGCCATGACAACTACGGCAACTACGGCAGGAGTAAGGTAATATCGTTTATATGGCATAATAATAAGCAAATGTAAGAAAGCACCCACACACACACACACACACACACACACACACACACACACACACACACACACACACACACACACACAAAAATGTGCACGCGCCCAAGCCATATCCATGCGCGGCGTGGTGTTCTCGTCATAGCGCGGCAAGCTAACCCTCGATTGTGCAGCGGTGTGTTGTTGGATGTGTTCTCGTTTCGTGGTTGTGATTGCTGACACTTGTGGTGCACTGAATGTTCTTCGCGCTGTGGTAAACGTGGTCCGCTACTGGAATGAAGTGCTACGCCATCGAAATGCTACGCGCCGACTGGATATCGCCTAAAAGGTGAGTGTAAACAAGGCTGCGATCACTCGGCGTGATTTTAGCTGTGTACTGTTGTTATGTAACGCTGACCACTTATTTAACAGTCACGTTCTTCGCGAACCAAACACTCATGGTTGATGACGTGAGTGCTGTTCCGCCTGCTGTAGAACTACAAATATGATGGCTGGGCCATCGAAACATGGTAACCTCGAAGAAGGACATTAGCTGCAGCAAATACAGCTGCTCTATTTTTTTTTTTTCAGCGCTGCACAAATAAGCGTTGTTTATCAGAAGTTTTCGTGGCTTTCTGAAAGAACTTTCACGTAAACTCCGCTCAATGTCTTCTATTGCAAGGTAAACAAGTCATTTGGGAAGATTGGCTGATAAAATTGCATGTCTAGCTAAAGGATTAGCACCACTAACACAGGCAGTCGGCGACCGCATCGGCGACTTTCCTCATTTGTAGCGATGCTAACAATCATATAGTTTTTCTATCTCTCAAATGAAGTGCAAGTTTTATTGATAAATAAGTGGGCCCACAAGCGTGTCCCTGTGAAAGCTTGAAAAGTTAAAATCCAGAACGGGTTTCTTGAGCTTCACAACACATTTTGAACTGTTCGATTGCATTATGACAGGTTCAGTGAAAGAGCAGTTTTCGTCTAATTTTTTAGGCATGTGGCATTTCTAACAGACGCCGTGTGACTTAGCTACAAGTGCGCGCACACTTGTGCCGGAAATAATGAATGCTTCTGCATTTATACTTTTTCAGGGAATCGATGAATGAGAGCGTTGCGCCTCCTGAGAAACGTCTTCAACATCTTGCAGCTACGAACAGGCTCTCAACAGCTGTCGATGGTGCTGTTGCACTTCCTGAAGTCGGCTGGACAGCATGCATTCGAATAAAACATTGCACTTTTCATTGCTTCAGGGAAGCCATCCTATCTTCTGTATTCAACAAAGTTGTTTAATTTATGTGTACGATGCTGCAGAATCGACACGAGTCGTTCAATAAACTTCGTTGTTTCGTTAGATGTTTTCGTTTTTCTGACACTAAACAGACATTTTCGCTGAACGATATAACCAACAGCGTTCTGTACACTAAGCAGCAAGCAAGCTTGACACAGCGACAGGAGCATATATGGGAACGTTTATATATACATACATTCACCAAAGGCGCAAATTCGCTCGAAGCATGCTCGCAGAAAAACCAATCCAGCGCATTTTACATTTTCACGAACGGCAAAACCGAATGGTTGCTTGCGAAACACTGAAGATTGAAGCCTAATATAAGGAATCTTACCACTTTGACGAACATGTCAGAATGCGCACTGTCCAAACGTTGCCTACATATATAACCCCGGTAATTTTCACTCTGCTGTGTACGGGGGCATGGTGTAGTGGTTAACGTACGTGGCTGCTGATTCAATGGTCGCGAGCTCGAATCCTGTGTGTTGGTTCTGAATTTTCTGTAGTTTACTTCTGAATTTACTTCTGTGTATTGATCGTATATGTCATGAAATGCATATGTCAACCTCCAAATTCTCGGTAATTCAACAAGAAACTTCAATAAATTCATTTTTTTATATCGAGAAGGAGCAACTGTTAGTCCCACCAGGGGTAACAGTTCGTTCCTACGCAGTTAGCAGGCAAAAAGAGGAAGAAATCAGTTACTCCCACAAAGGGGTAACTTTACACCCCAACATTTCGTCCCTCAAAACTACCGAGGACTAACAGATGGTCCCCCCACAGTTACTCCCTAAAGGACGAATCGTTCATCCTTTGGGGAGTAATGGTTGTGGCAACGCAGTTACCCCGCAAAAGGACGAACCACAGACCCGTTTTCGCCCTTTTCGGCTTAGAGTGTACCGACAGCACGTCATGACCTCAGTTGTAGAAAGCCTGCTTAAGCAACTTCAAGCGTGCCTTACGCCGGAAAAGAAAAGAGCAACTGTGATCCCGTACATTCATCGGCTTTCACACAACCTGAAGAAGATAGCACGGCGTTGCAACATGCATACAAGCTGTATTCTCGGCGCCAAACAAGTTGAGCAGTCTGTGCCAAAAGGCCAATCTGGAGCACGTGGAAAAAGGTGTGTGGAATAAGAACCACCGAAACAAGCTTGTAGCCTGCAGGATAGGTGTCATCTACCGGATCTCATTAACGAGTGCTGCATTCTATGTGAGACAAACCGGTAGATGCGTATCGAGATTCTGAATGAGCACAGAAACAAAGTTGGCAAGGCGCAACAACTTGACCTGGTTCTTGGAATGCACTGCAATGAGCGCGCATGTCGACCTCTCTTCAATCAAAAGAGTATCATTGGAAAGAACAGCAACGACTTATGATCGAAGAGCTATTCATCGCCAAGTTTCTTAACACGTGCATCATTAAACTATATATTTCATTATCACCTAAAGAAATAGAATATTTGAGTGTGACATGAAGATGCG